>JAPCYS010003930.1:0-42478 GCA_028641055.1 Alopecurus myosuroides
CGAATTGTATATGTCGCCACGAAAATAAAATTTGTCGAAATACAATGGCGCCAGGAAAAGTTGTTATTGTCGCAGTTGCTTCTAGCAACATAAAATGTGGATGTTGCGAATACTACATCTCGCCACGAAACTAAAATTTGTAGAAATTGAATGGCGCCACGAATAGTTGAAATTGTCGCGATTGCTTATGGCAACTAATATGAAGGCCGTTGCGATTACTATTTCAAAATCATCTTACCACGATTGATTGTGTGTGGCAAAACGTTGTTCCCACGCGTATAATGTTTGTTGCCATAGTTTTTTGCCACACAATTGGACGTGGCAAATAAACTCGACTTTTGCAACGAAAGAACAAGCGCAACGGAACACTCGCCGTTGCCACATTGGTCACTCGCCACGTTTGGGTATTTGTTGCACTAGAGGTGTACCAACGAAATACGTACGTTGCGTTATGTGCGAGACGCGACGGAAACGTGCGTGGCAATTGGCCTAGGAAATGGTTGCAACTGGATTATTTTTTAGCGACGAATCTAAGTGCGCGGAGACAGGCTTCTACCACGGAGGTTTTCGCGACGCCTCCCAACGAAACCGATTTCGGTGCAACAAAACCCTATTGCGACGATAAGTCACTTTTTACAACGACTATTTTCGTTGCAATAGACCGATTCCGTTGTAGTGAGCATCATCATGGGTCTTCATCCGCTTCCTTATCCTCTGCCTAACTAGATACATCACTGCTGCTAGACAGCTCGCATATAGAGCTTGTTGGTGCTGAACCGGTGCACCTGTCTCTGGCATGCATCCCAGTCGCCGTAGACCCCGGCAAAATGCCCCTGGTACACGATATACCACGTCATCTATTTGCACAAGACAAAATATATATCAGTAGCCAATTCATATGTGCAACGACATATTTAGGAACGAGAGATGGGTTGAGAAATAAATTTCTTACTCTAAGGTTTCGGCTTTGGCGGGAAGGGGCGGTAGCCTTCTAGCGTGTTGAATGGCTTCCTGTCACCATATGCCTCTAAGCGGGATTCTATTTCCGCATTCGTTGGTCGTAGATGGCCGGCGAAGAACCGGCCACCCCGGTGACGACATCCTGATGTATTAATTTGGCAATCTGTCGCTGGATGTGATGAAACTCATTGCTCACTGTATCACTAGGGGCATTCTCCATGTCGAAGCCCCGTTTTATGATACTAGGTGTCAACAAGAGGTTATTTTGATCCTGCACGAACTCCCTCTTATGAATGATGGCATACCAGACGTCCATCCCACTCTCTGCGTCTAGCCGCTTCATGCAGTCATACTTGGTTGTGCGGGTGCACGTGAGGCATCCTCGACTCGTTTGTTTCTTTACTGTGAGGGGGCCTGCCTTGGCGGCAAATCTGGTGAGAGCTATATCGAGAACAAACTTTACTTTGGTGTAGTTCTTCTCCTACGCACTCCCCATGTCGAGATAAGTAACATGCGAATGCCACGGGTAGATGACTAAGAGGACGCAATACATGTATGCGCAAAACAAACCATCACCCTGATACTAACCTTCACACATGCAAAAGAGTGATGGAAATCTAATAAAGAATGTAACGATGGCTAGTGGTCGATCGAAGACTTACTCGGGAAACTAAGGAATGAGGAAGAATTTCTTACTATTATTCTCCTGGAAGAAATTCTCGATATGCTTGGTGGCGATCACTCGGTCACGTGGGTTGGCCAAGACACATTCACACATATAGAAGGAGTCCATTATCACGACACCCGGGGTTGTCTCTTCCATGATATTCTGCTGTATTTTTAGAGCTACTAGGCGCACCAAGGTTGGGTCGAGCCGTTTCAATTGAAAGATGTTGAAGATGTCATCAAACCTAAGGAAGAACACCTCTACGGGTTATTTTCCCAGTAAGCCCACGCCGAGGGCCACCTTGACCACATGCAGTGGGTACGAGGGAGAACCGGACTACAGAAGATCCTTCTCCATGTCGTGAACACCGTCATGCACGCTTCTCACATCCCTAGTAAAAAAATTGACAAGGTTTTGCGGTACTATCGGGCTCTCCCAAAATATGGTGCTGGCATCCCTGGTTTAGTAACTTGTCCCAAACCCGAGGCGGCTGGCTGACGGAGCTCGCTTTTTTCTTCTAGGGCCTTTTCCTCCTAGTCTTCCTCGCCTTCAAGTACGGTGGAGCGCCACAACCTGCTCTTATCGCGTCAAGTGTTTGGGATAAGCAAAGTTTTCCCTTGACATGTTAAGGCGACATTTTGTTGTGGAGTTTCTTGAGAACTGAACACCAACTTCTTCCTCAAGCAATGAGATTTCCCCTCTAGGAGATCACGGTGGTCGGGTGAATCACGAGGAGGCTGGTTTGTATCAAAATCATCTAGCTGATCCATATAGAGTTTAGTGATGAAGTCATCGATGGGATCCTCGCTGCGGTGATGTGTCGCAGGCTCAGAAGGATTAACAACGGGTGGAGGAGATGGAGGCACCGACGCAGCCATGAAGTGGCCTTGTCTTGTCTTCCCGATGACCTGTAACATCCCAAGTTTTCAAAAATCCTTAACCCATCATGCATACATAATTATCACTGCATCACTGCATTTTGTTTGCATAAGACTTGGCCTTAAATTTTCAAAACACCAATTTAGGCATTATTGCCAAATAGAGGCCTTTTGAAGTTAAATCAATTGAAAACATTCATTATTTTATTTGTGGATGAAATGAGAACCAAAGTACTCTATTTGTCATAAGATTTTCAAAAAAGTAATTTTTTCGGATGAACTTTTGTCTTAATTTGAATTTTATTGAATAAATTGAGTTAAAAATAGAAAAAAATGAAACAAAAAAGGGTAAAAACAGAAGCGCCGCGGCCCAGCCTAGCGCACAGCCGCACCCAACCCCTCTCCCCCTCGGCCCATCCCAACTTCCCGTCCCTTTCCTGCCGCGCGCGCAACACGCAGCATAATGGGCCAGCCAAATAAAACAACCCAACACCCAGCCCGTCCCCTCTCTCTCTGGCTGACAGCGGGGGCCCGCTCCATCGTCTTCCACCTGCACACGGACTACACGCTCTATCGTGTTCGTCTGATCGACCGAGAGGAATCTTGATCTCGGTTTGCTCCGCCACTACCGCTGTCGTGTCCGAACCTTCCCTGGTGAGCGTCGTCATCCTCGTCCCTCCTATCTACCCCATCTTGCTTCCTCCCAATGCCATGCATCTCTCTGACATCAATGCACGTCGTTTTGTTTAGCAGATCTTCGGCGCCTTCCACGTCAAGCATCAACCGCCGCTTGCCTCAACTCTGACGAGGGATCGAGCAAGAGATAGCAAGCGAGGACACCCGCCACTTCACCACCGAGCTCACGCTGTTGCAACGATCACACAGGTGAGATCTTTTTTCCCCCTAGTTCCCTAGATAGTCCCCGGTGTACTCGCTCTATTTCCACCACGGCGTGCACCCATTTTCGGGCGGGATCCCGATGACCTAGCAGCGCCAGAAGCAGAGGAGCAACCGCCACCGTGGATCGTCATCGGAGGGCCAGGACAGAAGACTTGCCCGGAACATTTTTTTTTGATCTAGGTCATACAGTCTCATTTAGATCCAACACACTACAGCGCGTGATCAGTGCGAAACTCTACCAGCCAATCATAGCGCGCCATTGCCCTCCCCTCGGACCGATGATATTTTGTTTTAAGTAGAAACAAAACAAAATTGTTTCAAATCTTCAAAAATTCATATATCAAGTTCTTTTCATACAAATTCAATGATCTTGGGCTTTTTAGAATCAGCACATCATGTAGATTGATCTAGGCTAGTTAAATATTAATTTTGGAACGTACAGACTCATGTTATCTGTAGATCTAAGTAAATAACTAATTAGGGCATATATTTTATTATAAAATTTCTCTTTAGGTGAAATCAATTTCTATAGATTATTTATGATATCTCCTGTCCAGTGGAAACAAGAGAATTTCATTAAGATACATTTTCACAGAAAACAATGATTTTTCCACTTATAGCCCATAATTGCTCAGTAATATTATCTAAGTTTTTTTATTGTTTATGTCTTGGTTTTTCATGCATCATGACTAAGTTATCAATACCAGGAAACATCATTGTTAGTAATCTTGCTAGTTGTAAATTTTTGTGCATCACTTGATTCATTGCGTGGCATGCATACATGTTTTTTGTATTGTTTTGTTGTGTTATATGTTTGCTATGCTTATGTATTGTATGTTTTGTTGTTATAGATTATGAAGAGGATCAAAAATATGCTTGTTGTTGATTCTCTTGCTATTCTTATTCATCCTTTTGCGAAGGCAAGTGACACATTCACCCACCCCTTATTTTCATATGCATTGTTGTTGTTTTTGGTAGTAGTATGGATGATAGGTGATTTTCTGTAAGTTCTATGCTATGCAAAAACCCCAGTAGTGTGTAGCCACCCTGACCCTTATTATTATTATAGCCTTAGCACTTGTTAAATTCCTGTGCCATGTTTCAAAAAATTGTTTTACTAGATGTGTAGAAAATTGTAAGTATAAACCCCTAATGAAACAGATGGGTGGAATTTTTGGATGTGATTGGATTATGTTGAGTGGCTCCCTAGGGCCATATCAATGATGTTTATCACCAAAGGAGTACATTTGTGGACGGCCACCCATGAACAAAGAGATTCCTAGGTCCCTTTAAATGTAGTAGCTTTTGTGCAGCCTTTTGACATATGGGCTCTTTCTTGATCAACTAAGTTGTGAGAGTTCAGCCCATGCTTGACATGAAGATGTAGCATAATTATAGGTGGAATGGGTTTTGCTATCTGGGTTGAATTATTTCTTATGAAAGATCCCGTCTCAAATATCTTCTTTCCTTAATGCACCCCGCGTGTATAGGATGTTTGGGCTAAGTGAAGACAAAGGGTGAAAGTGCACAACCTCTGCAGAGTTAGAAACTATGATCATAGTCGTGTCCCTGGCAATGGACGACTTCGAGGAGATGGAGAAGGATGGACCGAAGGATCTCAACATCGTTTCCAAGAAGTAAAATTTGTCTATAGAAACAATATGTTGTGGTGCACATGGGCTTTATCCTATGGTGCCAGTCTTTGAAAATAAAATTTATTTTTCACAAGTGTTAGGAAAAAACTAGCTTTCTGCAAATACCCAAAATTCCACAAGACAAATAAGCATGTAGATTAGACTTGCTATTTTATATTCAACATAGTGTCATTTGCCAGTAGAATAAATTATATTGACCTCCTTCAATATTCAATATATTCAACATAGTGTCATTTGCATATTCCAACGTGCAGGTTCCTCCGGTGATGAATAAGAAGTGCTTGGACTCGAGTCTACATCCAACATGTCTTCATGTGGAACATGTTGAATATGGAGGCTCGTTGCTTTTATATTTTGTTGTTTTTTGAACACTGAAGTTTTAGCTAGACTTCAAGGCTATGCAAATGGTAATAAAGCTATACTTGGCTATTCTGTGTCTTTTGTAATAATTTTGATGTGTGTGCAAGGATACTTTACATTTTGTTCTCTGGTGCTAGCATTGATCCAGGGACTAGCACTTACACAATAGTTCTTACATTATTAAATGTGAGGATGCTACAAAATTGTATCAGAGCGAAGTGTTGCATGTAGGTTCGATCCCTTAGGTTTGGGAAACCCCTTTTGATCATGTTATTGTCTCCTTAGGAAAGAAAAACTTAATATTTTCTAAAGTACCTTTACTTGTTTCGTATCTAGTACATGTTTGTCTTATGAGCTTATGAATTATGTTTTTGTCCTAAACTTAAAGATGAAGAGCTTCAACTTCCCCACCGCAGAAGACCCACTATCAAAGGAAGCTAGCTGAAGAAGTTCACCAGAGATGGCTATTGGGGAATTAGAATTCTTCAACCTGGACGCGAGATAGAGCCCGAGACCGAAGACATAAATATCAAGATAGTTAGTGAATCCATGGAGAAAGGCCTCAACCTCGTCATGCAATAGCTAATAGGTCGTCTTTGTGGGAAATATCATCGGGAGCTGAAGAATCACTACTCTTATTTTCTAGGGAGACATGATGATAATGGGGCTCCTTTCTACTTAGACCCAGAGACCAAACACAAATTCAACCCGTTGTACCAATACCTCCAGGACTTAAAAATCATATCAAGGACCTTAAGGACGGTAGACTCATGGAGTTACTGAAGAATGACGAGCTACACGCCCAACTGAAGTCAACAGAAGAGAAGATCAGAGGACAAGAAGAAGTGGCCAATGCTTAAGAGGAGAAGTTCTAGGGTCAATACAAGAAGTTTAAAAAGTCAAGAGAAGAGAGTCAAAGACAAGAACAAGGAGATTAGAAAATTAAAGTCAATGCTTGAAGAAAACGGCGTCCAATTATATGTTGACTATGACATAATAGAGACCTTGCGTGGTGAGAAGAGGAAATTTCAGGAGACAAGTGAAGACCTAGAGAGAGAAGTAAATGAAATCGAATCAGTCCTCGCGAATGAAGGAATCATAGTTGATGTAGTCGAAGAGGAAGAAGAAGGCGCAATGGTCCAATATAAGGCACAATAGTTGGACCACTATGATTTCACTTACGTTTTCTAGTCTACTTGTGGTAAGGGAATACTAGAGTGTTTTTGTTGCAACGTTGTCATTTTGCTTGAGTTAATCAAGGATTAAATCCCAATTTCAAAATTTGATTAAAAGATAAAAGTTGGTGTTTCATTTATTGTTTGATGTATTGTATTGTGCATGGGTAGGAAACTTTTCTCCTAAATAGTTCTATCTATATTTTACTCATCCATGCTGAAAACCCCACAGATCCCCTCGTCGTGACCCCGACAACAATGATGATATGCATCGGATGCTAACTTCCGAAGCTCAACTATTGCAAATGATGACTTAGTTTGTGGCTGCTATGAACAACAATAATAATAACAACAACAACAACAATCCGCCACTGCTACCACCGCCACCACCACCCCAAGTGGATAGTCTTACCATATTTCTGAGCCTTAGGCCTAACAAGTTCTCTTCTGGTACTGACCCTATAGTGGAAGATGACTGGCTCTGCTCAATCAATAGGGACCTAGTGACCTGTGAGTGCACCGATGCGGAAAAGTTGAGGTTCAACGCACACCTACTGGAAGGACTAGCTGCAATGTGGTGGGAAACTTATCAAGTGACTCACTCACTGGAATCCATGACTTGGGATGATTTCAAGGAGGGATTTCGTAATGTGCATATCACATCTGGGATAATGAACCTCAAGAAGGAGGAGTTCCACAACTTGAAGCAGTAAGGAAGAGCACTACAAGAGTATATGCATGATTTTTGTTTGTTATCCAGGTATGCACCAGAGGACATTAGTACCGATGTTAAGAGGAAGGAAAAATTCCTCAATTGACTTCAAGGAGAGCTGAAGATACCCTTTTCTGTGGCATATGTACCAAATTATCAGTCCTTGTTGGACCGAGCTATCACCTTCGAAACCAACATGAGGAAGGAGTAAAAAAAAGAGGAAGTTCAGTACTAGCAAGCACAACTCTGAGATCACGCACAAGAAGCAGCATTTCCCTGAAGTAAGTGGACACAAGTCGTTGAACCACCACAATAATGGTAGTGGTCACAAGCATCATGGCCACAACCACAACAGTGGGTACAAGGGAAAAATGGAGGATTCAAAGGAAATAACCAAAATAGACATAACAGCAACAATGGACATCAGCGTCACAACCCTGAGGTGAGGAGAGATGTTTCAAGTGACATGCTACAAATGCAAGAAGACATGACATTTTCCAGATTAGTGTCGAGAGAGGAAAGTTGATGAAAATACCAAACCAAACCCATTTCAGAAGGGCCAAATAAACCAAGTTAATGTGGAAGAAGTGATGGATGAGCCTGATGATGTTATTGGTACGTTCCTACTCAACTCCTTTCTAGCATTGGTTTTATTTGATATTGGAGCAGCGCATTCATTCATATCAAGAGTATTTGTCAATAAAAATGGGTTAATCATGGAAACCATAGGAAAAACCATTAGAGTGAGTTCTCCTGGAGAAGACATGTTTGTCAATAATAGATGTATAAATATCATCAAATATCGTTTCCCAACCATCTTATAGTATTAGTATCACAAGGTCTAGATGTTATTCTGGGAATGGACTAGATGAGTTTTTTTGGAGGAGTCATCGACTGTGTTGATAGGTCTATTTCACTTATAACCCTAGAAGGAAGAAGAATTTGATTCAAATCCAAGTTGGAACTGTCGCACCCGGACTTCTAAAGGATACTCGCCGTTCCGTTGAACAGTAGTAGATTGGATTACGGGGCTTACCGGCACCCGCGTCCTCTTACGAGTAGGCCAACACACGTATGTGTGACAACCAACCCCTATCTGTTCAGCGTCGACGTAAACTATCCCATAGAAATCAGGACACTTCCATTGACGTACTTCAAACCATACACACATGGTACATCAACGGCGTTGAACAACTGATATCACAACAGATCTCTACGACACAAAAGATTGAAATAAGTTGCAAATAGCTCTCATTAGAGCAGAAATAGCAAATACAATCATTCAGAGGACACCTGTCCCAACAATACATCATTACATCACAGCGGAAGCATCCAAAATGTCTGAGTACATACAAGAACCAAATAGGCCTAAGAGGCCGGAAACGAACAGACGGAGCCCATCCACGAAGTCTCGGATCCTGCCCGGGTCCGCTATCTACTCGTCAGCAGTCTCGTCATACTCCACGTAGTAGCCACCATGTAGATCCTCGGAAACGTAGGTCTGCGGAAACCACAGCCCGAAAGGGGTCAGTACATAAACGTACTGGCAAGCAAGACTCACAGTTCACCAAAGTGTAACCCGTCAACACCAAGCACAGATGCTTTGGGTTCAACGGAAGGAAGGGGATATAAAGATGCTGCAACTTGCTGCTCTAAACAACTACAGAGTTTCTACCACTTCCGGCTACCAGAAAGGAGATAAGATCGTGTATCGTAACCAACCTATCAACTAACCTCAAACAAACCCATCCTGGATCTCGCCCCTTATCCAAAGAAGCAATCTGAGGATAACTCACACAGTTGAATTAATGATGGTTCATATTATTGTGTCAATAAGCCTATTACTAGTTAAGTTGTTAATCATTGGGTGTAAGGTTGTTAATCATTAGGTTTAAGTTGTCCTGAGTAACCTTGGGCTTCTCGAGAAGATTATCCCTGCAGGGTTGCACCAATTTGGCCGTACACGTATGAATAACCCGCCAGATGGGATGCCTCCCACCAAGCGGGGCACTCAACACAAATCAACTCTTCTTCGCATCAAGCCCAAAGCACCTTGGGCGCACGGCTAATCGAGCCCAGAAGAAAATGGACCCTCATAGCACTCTAAGAACGTGTCCCCCTATATGCCGACTACGAAAGTTCCACCCGGGTACCAAGGGCTCGCAAGATCATGCATGCAGCAAATGGAAAACCCGAACTAAATGAGGCGATTTGGACGAGATGCGAATCGAATCAAATTGAGGGGGGCGCCCATACTCGCTTCCACATGCAGGTAGTGTGCTCATCATGGATCAGTAGAAAAGACCCTTTTCCTATTAGGGTCGACACTAGCAGGCCTCAAAACCACAAAGGGCCTCCTGCCGGTGCCTTATCATCAAATTATTATTTAACAATAACATTAGCATGATTGATTGATTATACATCGAGCCCCCAGAACGTAAAAGAGTAGTAACAGAAAGTAACGGTTAACATACTCGAGCAAAACAACCTAAGCATGCTAGTAAGACACAGGCTCAAACAACGGGGTTATAGGAGTGGAGGTGAGGCAATATCAGGGTTCAGGGTATCATGTGATAGGTTCGTAACAGAAGCAACTAATCATAGGGCTAGCAGAATAGATAACGGAAAGTATCGGTAACCAATGTTGAAAGGAACACGATGGTTCATGTGAGTGATAACTTGCCTGCAAAACCCAGTAGCCTGGTACTGAGCTAAAATCCTTAGAAGCGGGTGTCGTAAGTATCGTCGGTCTCAACGTCGTCGTGTATCCGAGAAGAAGCAAGCAAACAACGCAGAGAGATAAACAATAAATAACATGGCATAGTGCACAAACATGGGAAGATGCATGACCATTTAATTGATGCATCAAAATAAACTAGTTGACAAGATAACAACATGATTAAATGGACCCACATGCAATTTGGATTGCATATGAAAAGCCCATGAATTATGGTTGAATTAATTGTTTTACAACTAACCAACTTGTTTAAGTGAATTAGCATGATGCATGGATGAGGAAAACAGCAAAATAACAACAATAGAAGCAATTGGAAATAAGGTTTACCAAGTTTAGAAATTCATTCATTAAGTTAGGAAATTTTGGTTCCTTAAAGGTGTCACACAAGCATTTGTTGTTTTCATCACTTTTAATTGTTCAAAATAGATAACAAAGTTTATATTTGATAAGAACACACCATTTTAGGTGGAATACATGTTTCACTTGTTGAAAATGGATTTCAAATAAATTATTTATGAATTAAACAAGTTTAAGCAAGAATTAAATGAATTTAATTCAAACATGAACTTATTTGAATTTTTATTTGTTCAAAGCATTAAACAAAATTCATATTTGAAAAGATTATAATTTTATGGTTGGAAAACATATTTTACATATCCCAAAAGAATTTAATTTGATCAAGTTATGAATTTAACAATATTAAATGATTTAAACAAGGTTTAAATCATTTAACCAATTTTAATTATTCAAAACATGAAACAAATTTTATATTTGAAAAGGTGGTTTAATTTTGCATGGAAAACATATTTCATTTGTTGAAATTGGATTTAAAATGAGCAAGTTATTATGTTGGCAATTTTAAATGCAATAATTAAGAAACAGTTGTTTTCAGCAATTTAAATTATTCAAAACAGCAAAAAAAAATTATATTTGGAAAGTAAATGAAAAGTTGATTGGAAAACATATTTAGTTTGTGGAATTTGGAATTTTTATGCCCAAGTTATGATTTTTGCAAAATTAAGTGAATTAAACAAGTTTTCAAATATTTCACCAATTTAAAATATTCAAAACAGTAAACAAATTTCATTGAAAAGGTTGGAAACATGTAGCAAAGGTTTCATTGAACATTTTGAGCTATCAAACATAATTTTTGGGGGATTATTGAATTTATTATGCCATTTTCCATAATCATTCTTATTCTGCCATTTTTAGTAAACAGAGGGAAACATGCTCAAAATTAATTCAATTGTGTCCAAATAAAATACCAATGTGTAGAGTTTGTTAAGACAAATTTTTAGAGACCAAGCTTGCTTAATTTGGATGAGTAGAACTAAAGTTATGAAATTCCAAAGTTCCCAAATTTTATTGCATTTTCAGTAATTAATTAATTATTGCAAAAATTGTTACAGAAACATATTGCAAATTTGACATTACTGGAAGGAGCACAAAATTATGAAACCACAGGATTTTGAATCATTCAAATTGGAGTGATATTCAATTTTATATGGAATTTAGAAGTAATTGATCAGATCTGGCTTGCTAAAATTCTGGCAGAAAAAGAAAAAAACAGAAAGAAAAAGCTGGGGTTAGGGGGATCGAACCCAGGCCCTGTGGGTTAGGCGCAAGGGGTGTTGACCAGTGGGGTAGCTGAACTTTGGTGATAGGAAGTGGGCCTCGGGGTGGATAAGGTGGTGGTGCGGGCTGTTTCTGAAACTGCACCTAACTGAACCTGTACTGGTACTGCATCTCGACAGAGAGATGGCCGCCGGTGGTTGCTGATCGCCGGAGGGCGCTGGGGCGTGGGGCTGCTGCGAGGGGTGGGGTGCGGTGCGTGTGCTGCGACGTGTGATCGAAGGGGGGGGGGAGAGGAGGAAGGGAACCGAGGCTGCTGCTCACCTTCGAGTTGGCAGGAGGAGGCAGGGAGCAGGGGCGATGCAGGGAAGTTGGAGGCGACTTGGAGGGGATGGCGCCGGAGCTGTGGAGCCTCCCGGCCCGAGCCGAGGGGGTGGAGAGGGAGCCCACGGCCGGGGGGTTCCATTCCCAGCGTTGCGGCGGCCGGAGGGGGATCCTAGGGCGGCGATCACCGGAGGGGAGGTGGAGCTCGGGTGAGTTTCAGGTGCAGACAGGAACAGAGAGCAGAGAGGGAAGGGAGGAAGAAGAGAAGGGGATCGGCGGCTGGAGGAGGAAGGAGAGGGGGTAGGGCGAGCAGCTAGGGTTAGGGGGGTGCCTCCTGGCTAGAAATAGGGGGGGGGAGCGTGTAGGCACTACAAGAGAATCGGTCTCTTGCAACGAAATCTGTAGCTACGTTTTTTTTTCGTTGCGATATAATCACAAATTACGACGACCTCTCAGGTTGTGGTGATAGGGCACTCGTATTTCCACGACTCATTTTGGTGGCGATAAAATGTCGTTTTGTTGCGGTAGAGGCCTCCTATTGCCACGATTTGTACTGCTGTTGGAACACAAGCGCGTTTGTGCGACAGAATATTTTCGTTGCGCGAGGCACTCCTTCTGTTGCCTTAGAGACATGGTATTCCAACGAAATAAGCATTCGTGGTGATATTCAGTCATATATTGCAACATCTGTATTTGTGTTGCGGTAGTTACAAATATTGTTGCAAAAAAAAAAGCTAACTATTGCAACCAAATTTTTCGTGCGGCAATACCATATGTTTTTCGCCTCAAATTTATCCTGCGGCAATACCTATTGTTTACTGCGACAATTTGGGTCGTATGGTAATAGGTTAAACGTAAAGCAACAATCACCGTACTGTTGCGAAAATGAACAAGTTATTTTGCAACGACCATTCATAGACTAGCTTAACGGGCCTCATGGGCCGTGCCCTTGATCACTGTTGCAATTTTCTTAGGACTACACTTCATTTTTGGTCCAGTATCTCAGCTTGGTGAGCACATTATTTTTTTTAATATTGTTTGCAACTGAATTTCTGCAGCACTTAGCATTTTACTAATGTTGCAACTAGTGACGGTACTTAATAATCAATCAAGAACTCATATAAGACGCAATTTCACTAGTACATTTATCATGGAAATTCAAAATTTCTAAACACTGGAACTTTGGAATCTTTAAACAAAAATTATGTTATTACACGATCTTTCATCCATGCATGTTCATGGCAAAACCTTTAAGCCAAACAGTGCAGAGACAGCCTACACAAAGAATCCATGGTCATCATCCAATTCATCTTCTACCAAAGGAGCAACATGACCATCATTTATGTAAGCCTCATCATCATCAGTATCAGCATCATATTCGACTTGGTCTTCGTCAAAATCAGCAGGTCTTAAATTATTTATGACTGAAACATCAACGCTGGTTCCTTCATCATCATTTCTGCACCAACTAGTCATCTCGTCAGGCAAAGTAAATTCTGGAACTGTAATTCCTGCATCGACGACATCCTGTACATCTGCATCACCACGTTCATCTCCTTCTGCAAGATCATCTAGGTCTGCACCATTTAAAACCGAAGGAGCAAACAAATTGCGTGGATTCATTTTTATAGCACTTGCCCAATTAGGGCTCTTCACATCTCTCACATAGAAAACCTGTGCAGCTTGGATCCCTAGAATGTAAGGGTCTTCCGTGAATCGGTGTACACTAGTGTCGAGGTCAATAATTCCATACTTGTCCCTCCTATACCCCTTACTCTGATTTCTATTGGCAGGAGGCACGTCGAACCAGTCGCACTGCAATAGAACAACCTCCTTATCAGGAGGAAAGTCAAGAAATATGATTTTCTTTATCACCCCATAATAATCAGTACTGCCGGTGCTTTCTTGCGCGTTGACTACGACGCCACTATTTTGGGTACTCAAGTCAAGCTCTATTTCGGTATTAAGAAAGTAATATCCATTCAGTACTGTACGGTTGAACACACGCGCAATTTGATCATGCCCTTTAGCTAGTGTATACAACAGACTGTTGACCTTCCCATCTTTATGGAGTTGTGTGGTCTGTTTCATGGAATAGAATATGTGTGAGTGTACTATACACCATTGTATTTTTATTACGAGAAACATTTATGAAAATGCTAAAGTAACTTACCCGTCTTTCGAACCAGCCAACAAAATCTTCCTTGCGTTTCTTTTCAGGATTAGGACAGTTGTTCTTTTTGAGCTCGTCAATATGTTGCCTTCAAAAAGAAATGATATATGGTTACTTCATAACCAAAGTGTTAATGCATATCATGATATGAAACACATAAATAAGTTTCCTTACCGAATCCATGGCTCGGTTTCCTCGCAGTTTGTTATTATGTAGTGCCTCATTTGATTAAGAGCTTCCAAAGACAGTGATTCACGTGCAAAACCTTTCTTGGAGTAATCAACTGCACTCATTATGCTAATCCCTGTTGGTGCCTCATCTGTAGCTCCATCTGCATGGCGTTCGGACTGACTTATTTTTGTAGGCGAGCTTTAACGAATCGACTGCAGAACGTCATGCACTCTTCAAGTATGTACCCCTCTGCAATTGAACCTTCTGGATGAGCCTTGTTACGTACATATCCCTTCAACGTACGCAGGTATCTCTCAACCGGATACATCCATCTATACTGTACAGGCCCTGCAAACCATGCTTCTCGAGCTAGATGAATTGGGAGATGCATCATAATATCAAAGAAAGCTGGTGGATATCATCTCTCTGACATAGAATTACTGCAATTTTTTCGTCCAAATTCAACAGATCGTCATCCCTTAACTCCTTGGAGCATAAATCGGAAAAGAATTTACTGAGCTGAAGCAATGGGGTAAGGACATTCTCTGGCAGAAGCTTGCGCAACGCAATAGGAAGAAGTTTCTGTAATATAACATGGCAGTCATGAGTTTTGAGTCCACTAAACTTGCACTGCTCGAGGACCACACATCGCTTAATGTCTGAAGCATAGCCATCAGGCATCCGTATGCTCTGCAGAAACCTGAGCAGCATTATCTTCTCTTCCTTTTTTAAAGCATACACGCCTTTCTTAAGTTTGTACTTATCCTTACCGGCGGGCTTTGCGTGCTGATCCTCCCTAATTTTCAAAGACTCCAAATCTAGGCGAGCCTTCGTACCATCCTTTGTTTTCCCATCCATCTCAAGCAAAGTACCCAGAATGCTGTCACAAATGTTCTTCTCGATGTGCATAACATCCAAATTGTGCCTCACGAGCAAGTGCTGCCAATACGGGAGCTGGAAGAACACACTTTTCTTCCGCCAATTGTGCCAGGGATTAGTTTCCGGTCGCTTTCTCTTATTTGACCGCCCAAATGGTTCATGCTAAATGCTATCAAGCTCCTTTAGAACTTCAATGCCTGTAAGTGGCACCGGGGCGTCTCTATGGTCTGGCTTGTTGTTGAACATAACCTTGTTTTCGACGCCATTTGTGTTGTTTCCGTAGAAAACGTCGGTTGTCCCATGTAGCAATGCTTTCTACCATACCGGAGCCATAAAAAGTCTGTATGCTTTGGCAGTAAGGGCATGCTAGCTTGCCTTTTCTGCTCCAACCACTCAGCATTGCGTAAGCCGGGTAGTCATTGATGGTCCACAACACGCATGCATACAACTTGAAATTTTGTTTAGTTGCAGCATCATATGCTTCAACACCATCCTCCATAGAACTAACAGTTCATCAATCAAAGGCTGTAAGTACACATCAATGTTATTTCCTGCTGACTTTGGTCCTGGAATAATCATTGACATTATCCAGTTCTCTTGTTTCATACACATCCATGGTGGCAAGTTATATGGTATCAGAATGACAGGCCAAGTAGTGTGTGATATACTCATGATCCAAAAGGGGTTGAATCCATCTGAAGCAAGGCCAAGCCGAACACTGCGAGCATCTTTTGCGAATTCTTTCTGACTATATCTTTCATCAAGGCTTTTCCAGGCCTTCGAATCTGCAGGATGCCTCATTATGCCATCATCTTTACGTTTCTCCTTATGCCATTTCATATCAGTTGACATATCTTCTGTCATGTACAGCCTTTGCAGTCTTTGAATGAGTGGGAAATACCATAGAACTTTCCGTGGCACTTGCTTCTTTGATTTACGGATCGATGAATCAGGTTTGTCTACGGTTGGACTTGATTTCCATCGAGACGTATGACAGACAGGGCATTCTTGGGCATCAGCATGCTCATTACGGAATAGCACACAATCATTATAGCACGCGTGTATCTTCTTGTAATCCAGTCCAAACTCTCGAATGACCTTCCTTACTTGTGCGAGATTAGTAGGAATGCAGTGACCCTTTGGCAGCACCTCTGTGAACATCCGCAGCATTAAGTCACATGCTCTGTTGGTCATCCCAGACACGCACTTGATTTGGTAAAGCTTCACAATGAAAGATATCTTTGTGACCTCCTCACAACCTGGGTACAACGATGTTTTTCCCTCTTCCAATAGTTTGTAGAACGCCTTTGCAGATGCATTTGGCTCCTGTTTCATTCCATCACCGCTCGTGTCTACTGCATTACTTCCCACTTTTGTGGCCCTTATCAGAGTATCGAGCATGTCACATATCCCTTCACCACCACCTGCATCGTCTTCATCATCAGAATCTTCAGACATGTTGTCTTCCTCGGTTCACCATGGAATACCCATTTTTTGTAGGACGGATCCATCCCATTCTTAAGCAAGTGCATATGGATCTCCTTTTTAGTTTTCTGAGCATTATTCAGACATTTCGTACACGGGCAAAAGTTTCTTGCGTCTGGTTCAGCACCATCAAAACTAAGTTCCAAGAAACTCTCGATGCCACTTTGCCACTCCACAGAATCTCTATCCTTCTCCATCCAGCTCTTGTCTTGTGACATTTTGCGTTATCTCCGTTTAGCCGGTCTTGTAAAAAAAAAGGAGCAGCATTAGTTCACACAAAAGTATTTCGAAACAACAAATACATCAGAGAGACAGGCATACTGGTCTTTCAAGTAAGTAAGAATTGCAGGGGATTACATTAGACATTACTTCACAACACAGCGTTTGATTGAAACTAACACTTACACCTGAAACTGGCATGGCTATGAAAATATAAAACCTAGTTCGTACCTGAATTCCTGACATTGCTATGAATATTAAACTAACACTTACAACTGAAACTGATAAAACAGACACGCATATGTGAACACCAGCAGCTAGTTTATCTGACAGCAATTGCAATCGCCATTAACTTCATCGAACCGGCAGGATGGAAACCAAGGATATCATCAGTATTGGTACAAACCTTGTAATTGCGTCTGACGAGCGGCGGAAGCAGCGGTTGAGTACAAGTCGGCGGGGCAGCGTTGGCGGCAGTTCAATAGTTTACGCTAATCGAGTTCGGATGGCGGCGAGGTAATAGTGGCGGATTGGTCGGTCGCGCAGGGCCGATACGGCGGCGAAGTCTCCTGAGGGCGGATATATAGGGCGGCGTTGTCATGTGGGGGCAGGGGAGTTTGGAGGAGACCGGGCGGACAAACGTAGCCCTTTCGCTCGCCCAATGGCCCAACCGGAGTATGGGCCTATTAATTGTACAATTTGTCTTCACAGCCCATTTGGCTTGTGAACAATATGGTTTTCCCTTGGCAATAACGTTCAAGTATTATAAATGCTCTATTAAGTTTTACTAGTTTCATTTTATGATTAAATTAATTCATTTCGAAATGCATTGTTGTGTTAATATTCAACACTAGTCGGAAAAGCCCTGTAATTGGTGTGGTTTTTCTTCAGTTCTGGCATGAAACTCGTACGCCCCTGCTATCTAGGTGTCCACTGGCGTGTTTCTGGAATCGACACAGGTTACTACATGCTCATTGGCGTTGATGTCATAGTTCACATCACTATCCTATAGAAATCGGTCAATACAAAGGGTATGTAATATTGACTAGAAGCGCACAAATGGTATTCAATTATGAGGTAACATAACAAGCATTTAAAAAAACCGCATAATCAATCAAAGATTCAACCAGATAGTAATCAGCATTAACATGTAATCTAAAAGATCGCATAAAGCTAGAACTCTCAGCTACAACCACGATACCTACTCATCATCTGACTGAATAATGACAACATGTGTATCCTCAGTAGGGAGCTATGGGAACATCATCTTCGGTGTCTTCAGCATCGTCAGGTCGATCGTAGAGGAAGTAGGTGGACACATCACCTTCATCGAGATAGAATGTCAATCTCCCTGTTGCATCCATCTCGTAGCGTTCCACAAGCTGGCCCCATTGCTCACCACTGAAGTATGTTTTTCCATCCTCATGTGTGACTACAACTTTGTGCTGGTGGTCTGGCACTCTCAAGCTCACCAAGTTCACCTCGAGAGTTCTAGGGTGGTCCCAAATTGCAACTTGAATATGCTCCAAAAAGTCACGCCTGAATCTGCAAGGTATGATCTGTTAAAAAAAAGAAGAACACATTTTTAGTACAAATTTTTTGTCATTTTCAAAAAGTAGGTTGACCGAAAGTATATACCAATCTGTTTTCAAACCCCTCTGGTAGAACAATGGTAAATTTCTTGTTCATGCACTCCTTGTAGCCACACTGTTCACATACATCCATTGCCTGCGGTGGTGCGTTCCATACACTGAATTCAGATACACATCTAACCATTTACCATTCAAAAACCAACTTAAATCTAACAACGTACATCTAATTTTGGTGGCTGAATAAACTTAAATCTAACAATGGAAATCTAATTTCTAAGTCGATCTACATGTAAAATCACAATAATCATCTAACATATAACTCAATCTACATCTAAACCTAACAATGAAAGGTACGGCGGCCGGGGAAACTTACCTGCGGCGCGACGGCTGGACGGCGCGAGGACGACGGTGGCGGTTGCGGCGGCGTTTGTCGCGGCGTCGTTCCGCCGGGTGTCGGTGGGGATCTGGGGGAGAGGGCTAGCCGTGGCGGCGGTGGGGAATCGGGGGTGGAGAGGGAGAGGACTCGAGTTCGTGTGTGTAGCAGTTGGTGTGCGTGTAGCAATCGATTAAATTAGAGTATAAATGGTTTTCCTCAAAATTTTCATCATGTGAACGTGCCTACACATTTGATCTTTCGTAAATTGGTCCTTAATGATGAAGCCAATGATAAACCGTTCCCACCACATATGATTCCCTCATCCTGGTTAAATGTTGTTGCACCGTGGTGTCGCATGCTGGTGGTCCGTTCGTCCGGTGGTTGCGAGGCACCTAGGCGACGGATCGTCAAGGATGATGGTGAGGGTGTGTTTGGGAGAAATCCTTGTCGCAGTACCGATATTAGAGCGGTGTCGCCATCGGGTGGCATCCTCCCTTCATGAAGGGCATCGCGTCTACCCTGCATCAACTGCCCCGATGTGCCGGGGGAAACCCTAGAAGCGCGACTATCCATGTTGAAGGTGTAGATTGGTATTTGACGCCCCGGTGCTAGCAGCTTGGTTGTAGTTTGTAGGTGGGCGAAGTGGTCGTTTCGTCGATCCACTTGCGTCTCCTTTTATTTTCTTGTTTTGCGTTTACTGGTTGTCGCCTCAGCCGGCGTTGTATCAAAACTGTTTCACCGGGTGGTTGCTATATTAAAATAGCGGTGATTCAGCCTATTTCGCCAGAGCATGGGGAGAATATCTTGTGATACTAGCCCTCTTGCATGCTACCATGGTACCGTTTCGAATAAATGAAGTTTTGGTGATTCAAAAAAATCTAGGAAAAATCACGAGTAGAGTTACTACAATGTGTAATAATTTTATGTCCAGATGCGAAAGTAATATTGACTAACCAAAAAGACAAATCCAAATGTGAATATATAGTGCATATTTGCTGATTTGTACTTTTTGTTTCTCAACGTGTAGGTCGAATTTGGACCTGGTTTTTTTTACATTATGTACACAAATTCTTTGGGAACATTAATAATTTTTTCCGGAATTTTATGAAACATCTATAGTTGATTTTTTAAAATGGTAGCATGGGAGAACAAGGGGCTAGTATCACTGGATATTTTTTCCATTGAGCATGTGCGGTTTGCACCCTTGTTTTCATTTTTATGAGTCATAAAATCCAATATGGTAAAGCAAAAATGGTAAAGCTCAGCATAAAAAACAAAATGACATCATGAAAGTAGTAAAACTAAAAGAACATAACATTTAAATTGTGTGAGAATTCAACAATCTAATATAGATTCTTAACACGGTATTTATATTGTAGCAACGGGGCTGCATGCATATAGTTGCACACAGAAACCATCAATATCACTGCATTCCTATTACAGACCAACTTCAGGGAGATGGGTAGCAAACAAGTAGAGCCCTTCAGCGCACTGGTATAGCAAGAACAGCATCTTGTCACCCTGACTTTCCTTCGCCATGAACTCTTTCCACCCGCTGACGCACAAGCGACCATCAAGATCAGAAATTCAATATGTCGATGTCACCTCAGTTCTCGGGTAGCAAACAATAGTGATTGTACCATTTCTTGCCATATGTGCAGGAATCAGACGGCTTGGGATTTTCTGTTGCATGCAAAGACTAGAAGTCAAGAAAAAAGCTATCGGGAAATAATCATGTTAAAAGAAAGGAAATTAAATAGAACAAGTGTACACGTATTACTTTGCGCATAAGAGAAGATGTGTTCTTAAAGATTTACCACGTGTTTATTGAAGTTCTCGCTGTTTGTCCAATTCAGAGTATGCAGCACCCCGACAACCAATTCTGCTTCCTCATACTCTCCAGCTCTGTGGAATAGAACAGTGTAATCCAAGTTTTCAACAGCGTCGATCACCGTCTCCATCATCCTCCAGTTAATCATGGTCCCATCAGTGCTAGAGAGTGAGTCAACAATGTGACGCCTCTCAGGGGACATGTGGTAGTATGCAAAAATGTAATACGCCTGAAATTAGTGGATTACACATGCCGCAACCAAGTAATATATTAATGTTTATGTGCACAACATAATTATTTTGTATTAAGTAAGAACTTACACGGATGGATGATTGGTCATTTCCGGTTATGACCTCAGTTTGGCCTCTTTGTGTGTCGGTCTTGAAAACAAGCTCCATACCAACTTCAAGTTTGTAGACCCTACTAAGTTCTTTCCAGTAATTTCCCTTCAGAAAGGTTATCCCGTCGATGTTGCTAAGATGGACAATAAACGAGAAGCCTTCCTTCGTAATAAGTGTGGCTTGAAAATTTCTGTCCTCCATGGGGAAAACAGCATGCATTCTTAAGAAATATTGTCTGATGTAGCACGGGATCACCTAAATAAGAGCATGTATTTTATTAAATTATGAGCCAGTAGTAAATTGGACTTACTAAAAGTAGATATATCCTACAAGAGTAGCTATTTGTACTTTTTTCCTATAATTGGACATTGAAGCAATAGTCCTGTACTGCAAATAACTGAACATGCACTCATAGTTTCAGAATGGTACCCTTCAAGTATTGAAATTGCATGTAGGTAGTTAAAAAAAAACACGTCCAATGCTACTAGAGATCACAGTCCCAAAAAATTTGCTAGCTTGATCAGCTACGTATATTACATCAATGATTAACACATGACACAATGAGTACTAGCTAGGACCGGTAGATATGCTACGTATATTACATCTGAATAATCACGAAAAATCCAAATCTAATTTTTACATGAGTAGATTCGAATCCTTACCGTCTTCTCCTCAAATCCCTCTACAAGGGTTATGACGAAATAATCAGTCGTCATGTCATCACTACCACACATCCCTAGTTTGTCAAAACAAACTGGACACTGCGAGAAAAAACGAACAAAAACGATCAGATCTGGTGTGATAATCACGATCAAAGATGCAAAAAGATGTGTAAGATCAAGTTGGCACGTCTTTGGTTGGCTTCATGATCGAAGTGGAGGGTGCGCCGGCCGGTAGACTAATTCTAGGTCAAAGTTATGCGGAAGGGCAGGCGGCGGCGAACACGTGGAGAGGGAGGAGGCGTGTGAACGAGAGGCGGTTCTTCGTGATAATGATAACGCACGCTGCCTTAGGTCAGGCCGTAGACGTTTGATGGGACAAATCGTCGCCCGCGCTGCCCATTGTGTACGTTTAGTCAACTAAAAAAGGCTTATTAGTTTAGGCCCACAAACAAGTGAGACAATTTTTACAACCTTCTGTGTATGTACTCACACGGCACAGGTGTTTCCCAAAAAATTTCTATCGATTTCACACGTCAATCACTTCGGCTCTGCTCCTTCCACAATTAATATTAATACTCCCCTGTACTTCCACTCGTATTCTCCACTTCATCTTCTTCCAACCGCTGCACTACACTCTCTTCTTCTTCTTCCATCCGCTCCCCTCTCTTCTTCTTTCAAGAATGGATGAACAGAAGATTTCTGCCGCACGCTTCAGGTCCCATCCATGGCGAGGAAAGCATCGACGTCACGTACACCAACGACCCTGCCGAGGTGCAGCGTGCCGTGACATGTACGAGCAGTGGAATGATGAAGGAGAAGAAAGATTCATGGGGCTCGATTTCGAGTACACATCCCACAAGGTTGATATCGAGAAGAAGGTCGCCGTCCTTCAGCTTGCATTCCGCTGCCACGTCCTGGTGTACCATCACTCCAGGTTAAAGTCATTTTTCATCTTGTTTTCTGCAACTAGTACTCATCTGCTCCGCCGCCATGTTCTTGTGATTGCTATTTGGTTATTCCTGGTTCTTGTGATTGGTGTTTACTAACTTTTTTCCTCTTTTTTTCGGCAACTAGTACTCATCTAGATTTTCTGCAACTAGTACTCATCCAGACGTGCATGCATAACAGTTTTCTCACGCACTTGTTTTTCGGATCGGATGGAGTAGTACTTCTCTAAATTCTTTTTACTTGTGTACTTCAGTGGTGACTGGTGGCAATCTGCGACGCTGGCTGATCTTTTTCGTTTTGGCGGCGTCAAATTTGCAAGTGTTGACACCAACAACGACAAGAAAATGTTTGCGAGAACCTGGAATTTTTCTATTCCAGAAGAAATCTATGAGGATATCCAAGATTTATACTTTCATGTGTTCAAACAAAAGAAAGTTGGAATGGCTACCATGGCAGCAAAATTTATTGATCCCTGCTACAAAAACATGAAGAAGAAGGATTACTGGTGGCACAGCTACTGGGACAACCAAATGCTAGACATGGAACACATCACCTAAGCTGCAATGATGGGTTCCTCTCCCTAGAGTTGTACCGTAAGCTCAAACCCATGAGTGACGCCAAGAAGGCCAAAGAGGGAGGCAGATCAAGGAGGGCGAGTGCGACCCACACTTGGCACTAGATCACCTGCTGCGGCGTAGTATATGCTACTTTTGTTCTTTGTAATTAGAGTATATGTAAAGTTATTCGAGTAGTATATATGCTACTTTTGAGCTATGGATTTATCTTGGTACTTTTGTTCATATTGCAAGTTCTATCTAACTAGTAGTGCAAATTATGCTATGTGAAGTCCGGTTTGAACTCAATGACAACTCCCCTCGCTGGTGGTGTTCGAGTAGTTCCCTCCTCGAGGCAGAACTAGTCCAGCCGCCATTCTCCTTTGGGTGGTTCGACGACTAGGGATGTCAAGATGTAGTTTGTTATTCCTAAGAGGCACCAGCATCTGTGGCGACGCGTCTCTGATCTTTGTTTAGGAAAGGCCTTCTCTTGTGTTTGGTTTTTGAGTCTGTGGGGCAGTTCTCGGACTAGCCGGTGTGGAGTGGTGTAAGTGATAGTGTTGCTCGCAACGAACTGTCAAGTTCATGTACTCAAACCACTATCTCCTATAAAAATCAGGTGCCAATTGCGTGCCCTCCAAAAAAGAAACAACTCTTTAACAATAATAATAAGCTATGCTAAACGATAACATAAAAAGGACATAATGTTTCACATAGTGCATCATGCAGGAGTACGGAAAGCAACACATAGTTTAAACAAAAGAAACAATGTCTTCGCAGGCACAACTTAGAAGATCTTGTGAACTGGGCCAGCTTCCATGGGATCAGGTATGAGTGGAATGAGTCTATTCACCTTACGGAAGGTGACTTGTTCTCCCTCCCACTCGTACCTCTTCCCGTGACACCTTAGCACATCCTGTCTACGCATCTTGATGTAAAGATACGCGGAGTCTCCCTCTTCGTGAGACTGGACAATGCGCCAGTTGGTAGTACCCAACTTGCTAAGGAGTACACGCGAAACCATGAAAGACGATGGTCGCTGGTTCGGCTTTACCACAGCTTGAAGAACAAAGTCGGTGTGCACCCCCTTTTCCTCCTTTAGCTGAAGTATCACCAGATTGGAGACATGGACGTTGCAAGCTGATTTTTCATCAACATTTGGTGATGTTGGAGGTACTTCTTCAACATCTTCATCATCTTCTCCAGAGCCTCCATCCCCAGAACCATGACCATCTGACAAGGCCAGTCCGCCATCAGATGACTCTTCTTCAACTCTCGGCTCCTAAAATGCAATAAGCCAATATGTTAACTGAAAACTGAAGTTGCTCATTCGTTTTTCACTTTTATATCATTTATTGCCAAAGAATTCAAATGGATATGAAATGTACAACCTATACTAAACCTAGTATATCATAACCAAATCTGATAATTAGAATCCATGTAGGCATGCACGTTTAATTAACCTAAAAGCTACTGTGTAAAATTATTACAAAATGAGATATGAAATTGCAGTTGTAATTATTACATGATGAGATATAAAATGGAATTTGAACTGATGTAAATAACACTTGAGAAATAAAACAATAAAATTAGAAAGCAAAATCGATCTACTCCCTCTTTCTTTGAATACAAGACCACTATCAAAAATAAAATTTCTATGTATGCAAGACCGCTATCTCTTCCAAAGAGAAATTTATTTCGATTCTACCACATAGAATGGTGCTAATTGATGTCAATGTGCCATGCAACCATAGAGTAATATGCCACAGTATTTCATAACAAAAACAGATAATTAAAATCTTGCGGATCAAATTACCCAAGCTATATTCATTGAATTTTAATTAAACAAAGTACAGAGTGTACAATTATTACAAAATGAGATATGAAATTAAAGTTGAAATAATGTGAAGATTACTGCAACCCAAAAAAAGGTTGTACACCATAAATAGGAGAATCTAGGATGATAACACACTATACAATTATTTCAACATTAGATATGAAGTTGCAGTTGTAATTATTACATGATGAGATATAAAATGGCATTTGAACTAATGTAAATAACAGTTGAGAAATAACAGAATAATATTTGAAAGCAAAATCGATCTACTCTCTCTTTCTTTGAATACAAGGCCACTATCAAAAATACAATTTCTATGTATGCTAGACCGCTAACTCTTGCAATGATGAATTTTTTTCGATTCTACCACATAGAATGGTGCTCATTGATGTCAATGTGCCATGCAACCATAGAGTAATATGCCCCAGTATTTCGTAACAAAAACAGATAACTAAAATCTTGCGCATCAAATTACCCAAACTATATTAATTGAATTTTATTAAAACATAGTACAGAGTGTACAATTATTACAAAATGAGATATGAAATTGAAGTTGAAATAATGTGAAGATTATTGCAACCCAAAATAGGTTGTAACATCATAAATAGGAGAATCTAGGATGATAACACACTGTACAATTATTTGAACATTGCATATGAAGTTGAAGTTGTAATTATTACATGATGAGATATACAATGGCATTTGAACTAATGTAAATAACATGTGAGAAATAAAATTGCCTAGGCACACACGTGCATATATACCAGGTTGTGCTCCAATCCATCAAAAAATAAAAGAAATTTCCTAGGCACACACGTGCATGCAGTACCATCAGGTTGTGTCCAATCCACCATAGAACAAAATAAATTTCCTAGTCACACACACGGTACCATCAGGTTGTGCTCCAATCCAGCCAAGAACAAAAAAGAGTAAAGTAGCAAACAACACACATAGAGGTTTCTATCTTAGTTCTCTCAACTCACAGAAGTCACAACTCACAACCAAAATAAGTGGCAAACATGAACAACCACATAGTGCAAAGCAAAATCGATCTACTACCAGTCTGTGAATACAAGGGCATTATCAAAAATACATGGCAAGTTCACTAAAAATAGATCTACTACCTCAGTCGGCGCGGCAGTCGGTGCAGCGGGCGGCGCGGCGGTCCGAGCGTTGGTCAGCTTAGCGGAGATGGCCCCCCACATGGCGTATTCAGCTGATTGGTCGTAGCTTTCGTCAATCTCCTTGTACGCCGCCTCGAGGTCAGATGGCACGGCAGCGTGGGATGGGCCAACTTCTCCGTCCCCGCTCTTCGTCTTCTTCCGATCTATCTCCGAAGAGACATCACAGAGCGCCTCCTCCACCGGCGTGACCTCACCGGAAGCAGCAGCCACTGTACCAGAGATGGCCGCGGCTGGGACGACAGCAGAAGATGGCTCGCCGACGACGGACGCCACCTCATTACCTTCCTCGGCGTCGAAGCTTTCGCGAGATCTCTTCATGGCGGATGGGAAGGGCAGGGGAACCGTAGAGGGTTTTGCGGTGGTAGTGGAGGGGAGGATGCGTTTTTTGGGGAAAAGTTGATGCAGAGACGGAGGAAGAAAGGAAGTGGATATGCGTCAAACCGGGTATTTATGGAGTTTCCCTTTTGCTCTCCCTCTGACGCAATGTGCACGCGTGAATCTAGGGTTTCTTTTTGTACAGTTGTTTTTCCATATTTTTTGCACAAAAATGGCTAAAATTGAAGACTAAAAATGAAGACAAAAATGGCTTACATTCTCATCTCTGCTGTTTTCCAGGCATCATAGGTGGAAGGGAACAATGTTGTGGACCGAAAGTGCCCGGAAACGGCTACGACATAAGATTGGTAGGCAACTTGAGAATGGAAGCGGCTTTTTGAGATCCCACACGTGCAATGTTGCTGAAATGAAGCGAGGTTCTTGGAATGCATCATGATTTCGACTATGGGCATGGGAAACAACAAGTTGGCCAAGGAAATCCCTGTTTTCAGCCGTTCCTTCCGCTTTCGAAGGCAATATAAGGCCAGATCACGCATCGCCCAGTCAATGGCAGGGGTAACAAGGTGCAGTGTTGCATGTGGAGTGAGTTGGTTGGAGTGGGTTGTAAGGATGCCCCAGGTGTGGAGGCTGGCATGCAAGAGCGAGAAGCGGCGAGAATCGTCCCGGTTAACGTCCGACGCCACCCAGCGCAACGGCGGCACCATACAAGTCCTGCAATGGGGTTCAAGCATTATTTCTGTCGGCCCACATTGCCAAGTGTGGCTTACATTCTAGCCCCCTCTGCGTGAGCCGGAAGTGGGTAGCAAGGTGGAACTAGTTGCTTGGTTGTGTCATGTTAGGCCCAAGGAACACCCTTGACAATGGTAGGGCCCACCTACTTTCAAGATCCCCCCCGTTACGTCAGATCCGGGAGTTTCGGGGTGTGAGCAGTCCTGGAAGCCGCGAGAGGGAATCCGACGCCGGTGAGGCCCCAACACAGAGAGTGATGGTATCTTTGGCACCCAACACCCATGATACACTCTAACACACATGGCATGGAAAACATTGGTTTAGGTGGGATACCGACGCTCTGGATCCCCTCTCCGGAGATACCCTAGCCCCGGTGTAGAAAAAGACGGAACCGGCGTCTAGCCCCCTGCGTGAGCCGGAAGTGGGTAGCAAGGTGGAACTAGTTGCTTGGTTGTGTCATGTTAGGCCCAAGGAACACCCTTGACAATGGTAGGGCCCACCTACTTTCAAGATCCCCCCGTTATTTCAGATCCGGGAGTTTCGGGGTGTGAGCAGTCCTGGAACCCGCGAGAGGGAATCCGACGCCAGTGAGGCCCCAACACAGAGAGTGATGGTATCTTTGGCACCCAACACCCATGATACACTCTAACACACATGGCATGGAAAAACATTGGTTTAGGTGGGATCCCGACGCTCCGGATCCCCTCTCCGGAGATACCCTAGCCCCGGTGTAGAAAAAGACGGAACCGGCGTCTAGCCCCCTCTGCGTGAGCCGGAAGTGGGTAGCAAGGTGGAACTAGTTGCTTGGTTGTGTCATGTTAGGCCCAAGGAACAGCCTTGACAATGGTAGGGCCCACCTCCTTGCAAGATTCCCCCTGTTACGTCAGATCCGGGAGTTTCGGGGTGTGAGCAGTCCTGGAACCCGCGAGAGAGAATCCGACGTCGGTGAGGCCCCAACACAGAGAGTGATGGTATATTTGGAACCCAACACCCATGATACACTATAACACACATGGCATGGCAAAACATTGGTTTAGGTGGGATCCCGACGCTCCGGATCCCTCCGGAGATACCCTAGCCCCGGTGTAGAAAAAGACGGAACCGACGTCTAGCCCCCTCTGCGTGAGCCGGAAGTGGGTAGCAAGGTGGAACTAGTTGCTTGGTTGTGTCATGTTAGGCCCAAGGAACACCCTTGACAATGGTAGGGCCCACCTCCTTGCAATATTCCCCCTGTTACATCAGATCCGGGAGTTTCGGGGTGTGAGCAGTCCTGGAACCCGCGAGAGAGAATCCGACGTCGGTGAGGCCCCAACACAGAGAGTGATGGTATATTTGGCACCCAACACCCATGATACACTCTAACACACATGGCATGGCAAAACATTGGTTTAGGTGGGATCCCGACGCTCCGGATCCCCTCTCCGGAGATACCCTAGCCCCGGTGTAGAAAAAGACGGAACCGGCGTCTAGCCCCCTCTGCGTGAGCCGGAAGTGGGTAGCAAGGTGGAACTAGTTGCTTGGTTGTGTCATGTTAGGCCCAATGAACACCCTTGACAATGGTAGGGCCCACCTACTTTCAAGTTCCCCCCCGTTACGTCAGATCCGGGAGTTTCGGGGTGTGAGCAGTCCTGGAACCCGCGAGAGGGAATCCGACGCCGGTGAGACCCCAACACAGAGAGTGATGGTATCTTTGGCACCCAACACCCATGATACACTCTAACACACATGGCATGGAAAAACATTGGTTTAGGTGGGATCCCGACGCTCCGGATCCCCTCTCCGGAGATACCCTAGCCCCGGTGTAGAAAAAGACGGAACCGGCGTCTAGCCCCCTCTGCGTGAGCCGGAAGTGGGTAGCAAGGTGGAACTAGTTGCTTGGTTGTGTCAGTTAGGCCCAAGGAACACCCTTGACAATGGTAGGGCCCACCTCCTTGCAAGATTCCCCCTGTTACGTCAGATCCGGGAGTTTCGGGGTGTGAGCAGTCCTGGAACCCGCGAGAGAGAATCCGACGTCGGTGAGGCCCCAACAAAGAGAGTGATGCTATATTTGGCACCCAACACCCATGATACACTCTAACACACATGGCATGGCAAAACATTGGTTTAGGTGGGATCCCGACGCTCCGGATCCCATCTCCGGAGATACCCTAGCCCCAGTGTAGAAAAAGACGGAACCGACGTCTAGCCCCCTCTGCGTGAGCCGGAAGTGGGTAGCAAGGTGGAACTAGTTGCTTGGTTGTGTCATGTTAGGCCCAAGGAACACCCTTGACAATGGTAGGGCCCACCTCCTTGCAAGATTCCCCCTGTTACGTCAGATCCGGGAGTTTCGGGGTGTGAGCAGTCCTGGAACCCGCGAGAGAGAATCCGACGTCGGTGAGGCCCCAACACAGAGAGTGATGGTATATTTGGCACCCAACACCCATGATACACTCTAACACACATGGCATGGCAAAACATTGGTTTAGGTGGGATCCCGACGCTCCGGATCCCATCTCCGGAGATACCCTAGCCTCAGTGTAGAAAAAGACGGAACCGGCGTCCAGCCCCCTCTGCGTGAGCCGGAAGTGGGTAGCAAAGTGGAACTAGTTGCTTGGTTGTGTCATGTTAGGCCCAAGGAACACCCTTGACAATGGTAGGGCCCACCTCCTTGCAAGATTCCCCACGTTACGTAAGATCCGGGAGTTTCGGGGTGTGAGCAGTCCTGGAACCCGCGAGAGAGAATCCGACGTCGGTGAGGACCCAACACAGAGAGTGATGGTATCTTTGGCACCCAACACCCTTGACACAGTTTAACACACATGGCATGGCAAAACATTGGTTTAGGTGGGAACAATGTTCTGGACCGAAAGTGCCCGGAAACGGCTACGACATAAGATTGGTAGGCAACTTGAGAATGGAAGCGGCTTTTTGAGATCCCACACGTGCAATGTTGCTGAAATGAAGCGAGGTTCTTGGAATGCATCATGATTTCGACGATGGGCATGGGAAACAACAAGTTGGCCAAGGAAAGCCCCGTTTTCGGCCGTTCCTTCCGCTTTCGAAGGCAATATAAGGCCAGACCACGCATCGCCCAGTCATGGGCAGGGGTAACAAGGTGCAGTGTTGCATGTGGAGTGAGTTGGTTGGAGTGGGTTGTAAGGATGCCCCAGGTGTGGAGGCTGGCATGCAATAGCGAGAAGCGGCGAGAATCGTCCCGGTTAACGTCCGACGCCACCCAGCGCAACGGCGGCACCATACAAGTCCTGCAATGGGGTTCAAGCACTATTTCTGTGGGCCCACATTGCCAAGTGTGGCTTACATTCTCATCCCTCTGCTGTTTTCCAGGCATCGTAGGTGGGAGGGAACAATATTCTGGACCGAAAGTGCCCGGAAACGGCTACGACATAAGATTGGTAGGCAACTTGAGAATTGAAGCGGCTTTTTGAGATCCCACACGTGCAATGTTGCTGAAATGAAGCGAGGTTCTTGGAATGCATCATGATTTCGACTATGGGCATGGGAAACAACAAGTTGGGCAAGGAAATCCCCGTTTTCGGCCGTTCCTTCCGCTTTCGAAGGCAATATAAGGCCAGACCACGCATCGCCCACTCATGGGCAGGGGTAACAAGGTGCAGTGTTGCATGTGGAGTGTTGGTTGGAGTGGGTTGTAAGGATGCCCCAGGTGTGGAGGCTGGCATGCAAGAGCGAGAAGCGGCGAGAATCGTCCCGGTTAACGTCCGACGCCACCCAGCGCAACGGCGGCACCATACAAGTCCTGCAATGGGGTTCAAGCACTATTTCTGTGGGCCCACATTGCCAAGTGTGGCTTACATTCTCATCTCTCTGTTGTTTTCCAGGCATCGTAGGTGGGAGGGAACAATGTTCTGGACCGAAAGTGCCCGGAAACGGCTACAACATAAGAGTGGTATAGGCATATCCGTAGAAACTGCCCGGGAATTAATGGAACTCTACGCTGGGTAGTTAAATCGTCGACTATTGGAACCGAGGAGTCCCCTGCCTCAGCTCTATCCCATGCCCCTGCCTCAGCTCTATCCCCTGCCCCTGCCACTGTTCCTGGAAAACCCTCGTCGGAATCGCCGCTCGAATCGCAACCTCCTGCAATGGCGAACTTCCCCTGTGATCCGACCAGGTTCGTCCCGGCGGGGATGCATGTTGAGGAGGTATGGGCGGCCGAGCAGCGGCCTGCTCGCCTCTTCATCACCTCCTATGCGGCTCCACCTCGCCGCCATGAATCCTGGGCCATTGCTCAGTTGGTTCCGCGGCCACCGGTAGAAGAGCTCGACGATATCCTGCAGCAAATCGCCGATTACATCTTTCAGGAATTACATCTGCAAGTTGCCTCCTTCTCGGAGAGCGCTGTGGGAGTTGGCATGTTCTGCATGGCGGATCAAGTTGCCAGAGATTGTTTGGTACACTCTCCTCCTTTTATCTTTCCTGATGGTAGGATGCTATCCTTCGTTAGGCATGATGAAGGAGATAATGTTAGATCAACAACTTATACAAGGACTGGGTGGATTATGATTCTGAATCTGCACATGGACTATCGCACCGATGAGTTTCTTCGAGAGTTTGTGTCCAAGTTTGGCAAGCTCCAGACCTGGTGGAGGGAGGACGCTTCTCCTGTTCGCACCTTTCTCAAGGTTACTTATGGGGGCGGTCCTGATGTTCCCTGCTCGCTTGTGATTAGGGAGGTTCAGCGTTACGGTGGTCACGTTGTTTCCTGGACCTGCCCTGTTTTTATTCTGGACAGTGATGCTGCTGATGCTTTGCCGGGGGAGGAAGACCTTCTCCCTCCTGGGGACAATCCACACCCAGCTTTTGGTGCTCCAGAGGCCCCAATTCCAGATGCTTGGGCTCCACCGGCTCAGCCTGAACCACAGCAAGATGGTTGGGGAGAGTGGAACAATGAGGAGCAGGGAGAGAATGTTGCGCCGGAGGAGCCTATTGATCAGGCACCGGAACCTAAGCAGGTGCAGTCTTCTGTATCTGTTCAATTCTCTGGCGCTTCCATTGACTCCGTGAATGTTGCACGAGCTGAGGGCCCGGAACAATTTGTGGATATGCAGCAACAGGTGGAACATAACCAACTGGCTATGGTTCCTTTTGTTCCACCACCCCCTGAAATTGGTGCAGATCAGAACAATGAAGTGCAGATTCTTCAAGTCCTGTTGCCTGATCCTGTGGTGGAGTGGTCCAGATATTTTCTGGAGCACAAAGATCGGGTTATTTTTGACAGAAGATTTGAATTTCTGTCGTCTCTGCTGCCTTTCGAGTTGCCAGTTTCCTCTGCTGCTCCTGTTCCTTTGCTGCTAGATTCATGCCCTGCTACTGAACCGTTGACTCCCGAGCCGGTTACGAAGAAGAGGACCAGGAAGGTGTCTACTCCACTTGTCATTGAGGAGCGTAGAGTGACGCGTAGCCTTGCCAAGAATGCTGGGTTCAGGGTTTTGCCTGCATCAGACAAGCCAGAACCTAGGAAAAAGGCCAAGTCTGCTCGTCCTCAAGACTCTACAGGGGGAGTACCTCCTTTCACTCCTGTTGCTGTTCTGCAGAGGGCGGGAACCATCCTCCAGATAGAAGATTTGGAATTAACGGTGGAGAAGCTTGAAGCTGCTCCAAAGAAGCCCACCACTCCATCAAGTTCTGATGATTAGTGGGCCTTCTTTATATCTTTTGGGCCTGTTTGGTCCCTGGAGTTGTTGCTGGGTTTTCCTGATATATTTTGATCATTCCTTTATTAGGTCGTTCTGCCCTAAAAGATTTGATCACTTTGTCTTCTCTCCCTCTGTTGGAGCTTCTGGAGGTTTAATTGTACTATGGAATAGGTCCATCTTCAGTGGAGAATTGTTAGAAGTTCATCTTCAGTGGAGAATGGGGTGGAAAGAGAAGAATTTGTTAATTGGTTATATAATCTTTTCATTCCGATTCATCAGAACTGGATGATTCTTGGTGATTTTAATTTCATTAGATCACTGGATGATCCACTTTTGGTTCAATTGGATTGGTTCTTTACTTCATGCCAGTGGACACTAGATTTCCCTAATACCATGGTGTTACCCATGTCTAAAATAACCTCTGACCACTTGCCTTGTATGGTTAAAATTGGAACCAACATCCCAAAGGCAAAGATTTTTCGGTTTGAAAATCATTGGGTTAAGCAACATGGTTTCATGGACCTTGTGACTAAGATTTGGACCTGGTTTCATGGACCTTGCTGTAGCTGCTGAGTTAGCTTTATGGATTAATTCCTTATTTTAGCCTGGGATAGACTGTCTTAGTCTAATTCCATGTATATTTGTACATATTTGTAACTGTAACGCTTGTGGTTGGTAATAAAGGGCTGTGGGGGACTCCCCTGCAGTAGAAAATGTTTCAAAAAAAAAATATAAAGCCAGATCACGCATCGCCCAGTCATGGGCAGGGGTAACAAGGTGCAGTGTTGCATGTGGAGTGAGTTGCTTGGAGTGGGTTGTAAGGATGCCCCAGGTGTGGAGGCTGGCATGTAATAGCGAGAAGCGGCGAGAATCGTCCCGGTTAACGTCCGACGCCACCCAGCGCAACGGCGGCACCATACAAGTCCTGCAATGGGGTTCAAGCATTTTGTGTGGGCCCACATTGCCAAGTGTGGCTTACATTCTCATCTCTCTGCTGTTTTCCAGGCATCGTAGGTGGAAGGAACAATGTTCTGGACCGAAAGTGCCCGGAAACGGCTACGACATAAGATTGGTAGGCAACTTGAGAATGGAAGCGGCTTTTTGAAATCCCACACGTGCAATGTTGCTGAATGAAGCGAGGTTCTTGGAATGCATCATGATTTCGACTTTGGGCATGGGAAACAGCAAGTTGGGCAAGGAAATCCCCGTTTTCGGCCGTTCCTTCCGCTTTCGAAGGCAATATAAAGCCAGACCACGCATCGCCCACTCATCCATGGGCAGGGGTAACAAGGTGCAGTGTTGCATGTGGAGTGAGTTGGTTGGAGTGGGTTGTAAGGATGCCCCAGGTGTGGAGGCTGGCATGCAAGAGCGAGAAGCGGCGAGAATCGTCCCGGTTAACGTCCGACGCCACCTAGCGCATCGGCGGCACCATACAAGTCCTGCAATGGGGTTCAAGCATTATTTGTGTGGGCCCACATTGCCAAGTGTGGCTTACATTCTCATCTCTCTGCTGTTTTCCAGGCATCGTAGGTGGAAGGGAACAATGTTCTGGACCGAAAGTGCCCGGAAACGGCTACGACATAAGATTGGTAGGCAACTTGAGAATGGAAGCGGAATTTTGAGATCCCACACGTGCAATGTTGCTGAAATGAAGCGAGGTTCTTGGAATGCATCATGATTTCGACTTTGGGCATGGGAAACAACAAGTTGGGCAAGGAAATCCCCGTTTTCGGCCGTTCCTTCCGCTTTCGAAGGCAATATAAGGCCAGATCACGCATCGCCCACTCATGGGCAGGGGTAACAAGGTGCAGTGTTGCATGTGGAGTGAGTTGGTTGGAGTGGGTTGTAAGGATGCCCTAGGTGTGGAGGCTGGCATGCAAGAGCGAGAAGCGGCGAGAATCGTCCCGGTTAACGTCCGACGCCACCCAGCGCAACGGCGGCACCATACAAGTCCTACAATGGGGTTCAAGCATTTTGTGTGGGCCCACATTGCCAAGTTTGGCTTACATTCTCATCCTAGGTGGAAGGGAACAATGTTCTGGACCGAAAGTGCCCGGAAACGGCTACGACATTAGATTGGTAGGCAACTTGAGAATGGAAGCGGCTTTTTGAGATCCCACACGTGCAATGTTGCTGAAATGAAGCGAGGTTCTTGGAATGCATCATGATTTCGACTTTGGGCATGGGTTGGAAGCGGCGCGGTTATTACAAGCGGGCAATGCGGCTGTTTACCAAAATAATTGGGAATGGAATACTTTTGTACCAACATTTCTAAAATTGAACACACCATTGGTCTGGCTGCTCCATGGCGTGGAGTAGGACGAAGATCGTCAGTGGAGAAACAGAGGAGAAAGCATGGGAGGGGAGGGGAGACGCTCGGTGGCACTTCAGATAGGAACCATAAAAAATGGCAACTGCCCCGCGGAAATGTACCCACCATTAGTGGTAACAGACTTACAGGTGGGCCCAAGTATCATCTTCCTCTCGTATTGTCACGTCAAGTTCGCACTCCTCCTCTTTGTGTACCTACAGTTATTTGCTCCGAGAAAACCCTTATTCCGCAGTTCACCGACCGTCGCCGCCGCCGCCGCCGCCATCCATCTCTCGACCTCGCCGCCCCTCGATCAGCATCCCTCTCTGGGCCGCCGCATTCTCGCGACCGCCGTCGTCGCCAGTCTCTCATCGCGCTGTAGATTGACCCACGGCGCGTCGATTCACCACTGATCCATCGCGGGCGACACTCAGGTTAGAACTTCACCTCTTGGATGCATTGCAGAACGATTTAAGTTCAAACACTCATTTTCTATAAGGTAACTAGTGTCCTACTTGTCTAGACAGGAAAGAAATGTGAAATCTTGTGCTACATATAGATGGTAGCACGTATTTATGTTCGATGTCATTCATGACTGATTTTTCTATTACACGTTTATGACTAAAGTAAATGGTACTTACATGCATCTGATTGAGATGTTGCACTATACCTTCATGTTAATTTTGATAGTTCCAGGTGCCCAATTGATGTTGGTAGCTGTTGTTGTGTGTGTGCCTTTTTCTAGGTAGGTAATTAGTGATGTTGAAAGTAAAGACCTCTGGTACTCACACTGGCATATCTAGGACCAGTACCTACTTTTAGTAATTTCCCTTTTTACTATTCACAAGTACAGTTGACTTTACCCCTTTTTAGGTTCACTAGCTATTTTTAGTAATTTCCATTTTTAATCTTCAGCAGGACAATAGATGTGAGCCATTTTTTAGGACCAGTAGCTATTTCAATTAATTTGCTAAAGCAGTACAATTGATTGTCGGCACACCATTTCCTTGACATACTAGTAGATTTTCTTTTCTGAAGTTCCGTACTTCCATGAAATTCTTGAATGCATGTCAAATTTAAATTGCACCTGTGTATGAATGTCTCTGAACCATGATGCTGCTAGACTGCATTTAGTCCTAAATTGTAGTGAACCTTCATGTTTCTTAACCTCTGCTGTTTTGGCACGTCTGATAAATGTAACTGAAGTCATACTTTTTAGTACGATCTACAGGCGGGTTTGCATACGATGGACTACGAGTTCCTCGCTTACGTAGATGATGCTTCATCGGACAAACAGGTATTGTACTAATTTTACTTGTCATTTTAGTCAGATAGGTGGAATGATGTTCATGGTTTGCTCTATCCTCTGCTGCAGTCACTGCCTAAGAAGTTCGAGAGTTGCTAGGGGACCGTAAACCCCGTGCACTGAAGCTGCTTGAGGTCGGCCATCGGCGTAGCACCACGTGGGACGTTGATGTGTGGTTCGACAGCACTGGCCGCATGTTCCTAAAGCGCGGCTGGGAGTGTTCGCCCGGACCTACAAACTGCAGAGAGGATTTATTCTGATCTGCAATTACGACGGCCGCAATGTCATCACACTAAAGATGTTCGACCTAAGCAGTTGCCGCTTGCAATACAACGCGGCATCAGTACGTGGACTGTATCACCAAAATGTTAATTCTCGATTATATATGTAGCCGGAAATTGATTTGCATTTCTATTATATGATGAACAGAGGGATCTGTTAAGATGGAGTTGGCATACTTTGAGTTCTACTCCCTCGTAGTAGACGCTACATCGGACAAACTGGTACGCTTCATCGACCCACACCACCACTTCAATTATTTAGTCTGACATAGTGTCTGAGCTATGATCCTGTAGCTAGTTAATTTGTGAATCAAATTAAGGTCTAGTAGATGGGTTTTAGTAGCACAATTGCTCTACGTTAATATGTTTCACTCTATTTGGTACATTTCAGCTCCCACTGAAAGTTCATCTTTTTGAATTAATGTGGCAAACACCCTCATTGCTCAACTAAGATTTTGTATAACTGATTACTAGGTACTACTTGTTTACATTTTTATAGTACTCATCCATCATCAAACAGTAAACTTATTTCTAGTAAGCACTCTTTTCTATCTATTTAACTTTCAATTGCTGCAGGTGCTGCCTAAGAAGTTTGTGGAGTTGCTGAAGGGCCGTGAACCACGTGAACTTAAGCTGCGTGAGGCGGACGATCCGAGTAGCAAGAACTGGGACATGGATGTGCTTTCCGATGAAGCTGGCCGCATTTTCCTCGGGCACGGCTGGGACCAGTTCGCCCAATATTATTTCCTGCAGCGCGGCATGTTCCTCCTCTTCAGTTACGACGGCGACGCCTTGCTCACCGTCAAGGTGTTCAAGTTCGACATGTGCCGCAGGCACTACTTGTACGACCACGACGCTACTACAAGCAATGAAACTGACCCAGATCCCAGGACTGATGAGGAGTCCATGGATGAGGAGTCCACGGATCAGCAGTCCATGGATGAGGATGACCCATTCGACTCTTCCATCATCTTCTCCCAGAGAGCTGATGTTGATGACGATGAGAAGGACCACGTTCGTGAGCTTCTACCTACGATAGATGAGTACATTGGAGTGCCATACGTGACTCGTTTGACGTGGACAAATGTGGCCATATATGAGATGGTACGTAAGGTGCCAATGCTATTTATGTTTTTCAACGCAATTTATGCTTACAACGTGTGCCTTACTATGACCTACTTCTTTTTGTATGTCATCCACACGCTCGAAATCCAGAAACTACCTCAGTCCATAGCGGACAGTGCTGGCATTCCGTCTTCAGGCCATGCTAGGCTATGCCTCGGATCATCAGAGGCGTTCACCACCGTTCCATACAACACGGACTGTGACGGCCGCATTATGTTTGGCAGGATTGCATGGCGGGAATTCCTTGAAGGCAAGCATTTATATGAAAAGCAAGCTATTCTCATTACACTGAGGAGCACCCGTAACCGCCACTTGGACGTGAAGATCGTGATGCGGGCGGTGTCGCCCTGGTTGTAGTAGATAGTCTGCCAACTTGGACATTCTCATCGGATCATGAACGTATGGATGTATGTAATTATCGTACTGCCATCAGCGATGTGCTTCAGTGGTTTGATCACCCAAACCTTCATCTGCAGTGAAGATTACTTGTCTTGTTTATATTTTCAGTGGCAATTTGAAGTTTGCAGAAATAAACAAGGCGGTGGCAGCTAATAAGTTGCATGCAATAATTGTTCAGTGACATTACATGACTCATGCGAGACTTCCACATGTTTTCAATCCTACGTTGTAAGCGCTAGGGAATAAATCCGATTAGTTTTCCCTCGATAGTTAAGAGCCTGACGCGTTGAAACTCAATGCAAAATATGCCTTCTATCGTGGTGGCGATTGCATGCATTGTTTAACTGCTCAATTAGCGCCTATATTGTCGACGAGGCGTTGTGGTTGCTCGAATACGATGCCCCCACCAAAAAAATTTAAATCCTCCCGCTAAAACGCCAAGTGTAGCGAAATTTTGTGTTCCACCAAAAAAATAAAAGCAGTCACTTTAAATTTCCCGCTAACGTGTATGTATAAGTGCACGATGCCCCTCCTGTTTCGCCATAGCACAATCTACGGGCCACCTCTTTCGCCATTGCAGATTAGATCTCATCTCGCCCTCATCATGTTCGGAGCTCTACATGTCGATCTCGCGATCGGACTCCATGGAACGCGAATCCTCTCAGGTTTTCCTGTCTAATCTGCTTCTCGTCCATCTCCGTGATCTCGCCGTCTCTTATATGGTCTCGATATTGGTTGTTATTCTCTGTTCTTCTCTGGTTGAAGCGTTAATCCGTGTATGAACACCTAGTCGATCATATTGTATCTGGTTTTCTATGTGAATAATGCCATGTAACTATTTTTTTTATTTCAGTTCTGCTAACTCACTGATTATTTGGGTTCTCATTTTTTCCTTCTATCTAATTGTAGACGACCGAACCCATTTGGAATGTTAGACTTTTCTATAAGGAGGGTGATAAAAACCAAAAAGTTGTGGTAGCAGCCATGGAACCGGAGGAAATCTGCTATATGGAATTCATAAATTTGATTGAAAACATTGGCTTCAGTGGCGCGCGTGATTACCTGTACTGCAGGCTAAATAATGGCCCTGGCAAAGGAAAACTTGTTCCAATAGAACATGGTAGTGATTTCGAGCTATTGAAACGCAGGCACTCTAATGATAAGAAGATCTCCCTGTGTGTGTTTAGGGAGGAGGCCACGGCGGTTGATATTGCACCAATAGAGTCTCTGCTTGATGATGCAACTGGATCCACCAGAAAAAAGCGACAGATCATTATGACAGGTTATACTTTCATGCCAAATCTCCAACTCGCAACTCCTTCAATACAGACTTTAATAAATATTTTCCCCGGTAACTATTTTATGCATTCCTTACCTAATCCACAATTTTGATAAAACATGCAGTTAGGGATGCAACCGAAGAGGAACAAGCTTCAAACGAAGAAGAAGATACAGATTACTCCTTTGGGAATGGTACACAAGTTCATTAATTCTTAATCAGCTTGCTGAATTATGCACAATGTTAATGCTTTGTCCATTTATTGTTAACATTTTCAGTAATAAGAAAGGATCTGTCTGCATGACAAGGGTTGAATGTATACTACAATATAAAAAAAGTCAGGGAAAACGTAGACGTGGTAATTTATTTTTGACATTTAAGCTCTGTCTAATATTTGTTTTAATGGATAAAATTTAGGATTCCTGATTCAGTACAAATGTTAACCCTGAAACAGGAACTGAACCTAACACTGATGTGTCTGAAACTGACATGTGTTCCGTTGAGGATTGGCCTTCCCATGCACGCTGCTATCGCCCGAAGCTACAACTACAAGAAGGTATAGCTATATTTTTTACCGCTGTGTCCTAATTTCTTTCAATCAACTACAAAATTAATTGTTTCTTTGTGTGTGTTTTGGGATGTAGGTGATGACATACGAAGAAGAAAGGGCGAGGTGTAGTGAAAGGTTTGAAAGCCAGTAAGAAGCGTCATGCCAATGGAGCTGCAAGCTAGGTGTTGATTTCTCTGAAAATTGGGTGGTCAGTAGGAATGAACAACGTTCATTCAAGGATGAGGTGGTAATCATAATGAAAAGAAGGTTACCAATTATTGGAGTGAGGAGGTGGACAGACATTCACCCTAACATCCATCGCATGATCGTCACAGATATGTTGGTGAGTACAACCTTTCTCACATGTGTTGTCTGCTTTTTCGTCCATAATTAATGTACTAGTACTAAACTAAGTCTATCTGTTTGTTCTACGCATTACAGGACAGATACGATATGCCAGATACAGACGAACACACGGAAAAAATTCTTAAAATTGCAAAAGAACGCTACAGAGGTTGGCGAGGAGACCTAAGCAGCACTTACAAGGCATACAAAACAGATGATGCCAGAAGGGCAGTTGTCCCAGAGATTTACAAAAAGAAGAGTGGGAATGGTTGATCGAGTACTTTGGCACTGATCCGAAATTCCTGGTTTTTCTATACTACATGTTTGTGAATTTTGTACTATCATCAAATGGCTTGTCTGACAAGTTTTTTTTTATAATTGAATGAGCAGGAACTCAGCCAAAAGAACAAGGATAACCGTACGAAGATGAAGACAAAACACAGAGTAGGATCAAAAATCCTACTCTCAAATCAGTTTTGAGAATGTATGGGCCTACTCACTATGCATGCGTCGGTGTTCACTTTGCTTTAATGTTTATAGTATCTAATTGTTGCACTACTTGCAGAGGAATTCGGAAACTGGAGAAGAGCCAGACTGTGTTGCTCTCTGGAGACTGACCCACACAAAGATGAAACATGGACTAGTCAGAAGAGGATGTTTACGTGAGTTAACTGACTTAGGAGCTACTCTAAACATATTTATGTTCTCCTTCTTGGATGATATTACATCTGATTTGAGATTTTTTTTCCTAATCAGGAAACAGCATGTAAAGTGATTGAAAACAGATTGAAGGAAACTGATGTCCCATTGTCAGTGAACAAAGAATCAATATTTTCCAGAAAGCATTATAAATCTAAAGTTCAATGAAGTCATCGCAGCCTCGTGGGTTCGGATACATGGCCCAGGTGCAAACTATTTCTCAGCGGTCTAAGTTGCTGTTAGAGGAGCAAGCTCGGGCTGCGGCAGAGACCCAAAAAGTTAACTCCCAGCTCACCACGAAGGTCAGTACTTTAGAACAGAAGTTACTATGAACGTGCAAGCATGGAAGAGAAGATTAATGTAGAGCGGGGCTGAGAGAAAATCTTGAGAAGAGATTAATGGAAGAGCTCTCTCAAAGGAACAACTGATGGAGTCGGAGAGAAACTCAAGAAAAGAATTTGAAAATAACTTGCTTGCACAGTTTAACTCACGGATGCAGGCAAAGTTTGACGAGCTCTCGCACAGATGGAAAAGCAGAAGACGACTACACCTCAGGTGATGATAGTCATTACAATTGCAAACTAGTAAGATTTAGTTGTTTACTTGCGTTGCTAACAGTGCACTTTGTTTTTCAGACGTCTAAGAAGTCGAACCAGCAACCATCACTTACCAAACAGTCCTGCTAAGAAAATAGTTCTCCGCACAGCACGATACAGAAAGTCGAATGTTTAAGTCATATGTAAGTCATATTCTTGTACAGTTCGGTACTAGTACATTCTGTTTTTGCTTCACCCACACTATAGCGATGCGCACCCACCCTATACTTGCTGCAGTTTATGTTTCACTATGGGTTGTGGGCTTCGTTGAGTTACAACAACTGTTTTTGCTTCATCCACACACTATAGTCTGCTGGTTCTTATGTTTCAGCATGTGTTATTGATGACTAGACTCACACCTTTTTTTTTTACAATTGATTGCAGGACGTCAATCAAACTTCTGATGGAAACAAATTAGCGCACTGGATATTTCAGTTTGATTTGATCTTGATTTGATCCATGTTGTACGAGAATTTCATTTGTATATATTAAAATAGCTATGAGGAACTATTATTTGTGTTGTAAATAAATATATTTTACGTACCCTTTTGAACATTTTTAATTCAATGCTGTATTTTTGTTTCCTTATTTTTTTTTAATTTTTTTTTTCTACGTGGCAAGGTAATTTACCACGATAATTGTAGTGTTGCGTGAAGCCTCAGTCGCCACAACAAAG
>JAPCYS010001197.1:0-5000 GCA_028641055.1 Alopecurus myosuroides
CACACACACACTTCTAATATCTCGCTGCTGGTATATGTACCGGGAGCATGTTGGTTTCACACGCTTCTAGTATATTACTTACCAGAAGTGTTAGTTTCACCCGGTTCTAGTATATTACTTACCAAAAGTGTTGGTTTCACATGCTTCTAGTATATTACTTACCAGATGTGGTGGCTGCCGCCTGCTGATGCATGTAAAATGCATAGATGAATTTTGCATATTTTCGAATGGTTTTCTAATACATATTGCATCATATAAGGGTATAATTCAATGTTTTATAGTATTTTGGGGTTAAATTACAAAGTCCCCCAACTTTTATGGAATTAACCATGCCTGTCAGATACCCCGTTTTCTATATTTTTGACGTTTCACGGGGCAAACTTCCGCAAAATCACCTGAAAATCTGCGGGGGTCATTTTCTTGGAAGGAGAAGACTTGCGGGTGAAGGATCCACGAGAATTGGGCAAGGAGGCCCAAAAGAGGACCCTCCACGCGGCCAGATTCCTTGGCCGCGTGAGAGGCCCCCTTTTGGCCCCTGTGGCCCCAATTCCTTCCATCTTTGACTTACCGACTCCGTCTTGACCTAAAACCGACTATAAAAAGGGTCCCCCGTACCCTTACGGAGGGGAGCGCCGCCGAAACACCGAAACACCAAAACAGAGACCTGAAGTTCCAGATTGGAGGGGGAAAACTCCGGCGGGGCACCGCCGGTGTGATCTCCTACCCCTCCAACGTCATCTCCATCGACATCTCCATGAAGAGGGAGTAGTCCACCCCAGGGCTATGGGTTTGTGGAAGTAGCACTTGTATCTCTCTCTCTATGTGCTTCACTAATTAGATCCGTATGAGCTGCCTCACATGATTACGGGCACCGTTGTAATTCCTATGTGGTGGATCTTTTCTATGAGTTGTTGAATCTGAGATTGCAATTGTTTCTCTTGAGTTATTTGAGTAGATGTATCTTATGTACCCCGTTCTTATTTGCTAGCTTTGATCAATCTAGTTCTTGAGAGCGTGTCTGGGGTGATGGGTGCATTAGTTGGAGTAACGGGGGGTGGCTAGTGCTGTGAAAGTGACAGAAGTTCAGCGATCCACTTGATTTTGTTAAACCTTTCTTAGTTACCTCACTAGGGATAAAAAGGAGTACCTTGTTACCGGGGATTTGAAGTGACACTCATCAATCTCCATGACTAGATCTAGCAAGTTCTTACTTCAACTTCATGTCACATTGCTTAAAGCTATACTCTGGTTTTTCCTTAATTATCGAGGTGTTATGATTTATTTCACATCTTGGTGGAGTATAAGAGGGATCAATATGACCGTAGAGATCTCTATGCTAGGACGTGATGCCCATATGAAAGTACTCAATGTTAAACATGTTATTGTAATCTCACATGTAATTCTTTATGTCCACCGTCTACCACTTTATTTGAGAGAATGCAAGTGTGAAACCATGAACCCCGGTCCTATTTTAAATATAAGAAAACACTCTAGTTACTTAACTTGCACTTTACTTTACTTGCATCTCCAATTCGAATTTACATTATCTCCATCACCACTTGCATCACAAAAATACAAAAACAATCCATTGCATATTTATTTTCTCATTTGCATTTAGTAGTAGATTTAATTATTGAACATTTACTTTCAGTTTTGCATTGCAATTTAGAAGTCTCACACCTTGTGCTTGACAACCACTTGGTGAGGTTGAGGGCACAAAATTCTCTACTTGTTTGCAGGATCCTGGAGGAAGCTTGGAAGACAACTGCTGAAATACTGGCTCCCCAAGAGTTCGATATAAACCCTCGAGTCACCCTCGTGGGGAAGAAGGCTTACCACTAGCTACACACTTTGCACTTGGAGTCTCAACCTAGCCATCAAGCACTTTTCTGGCGCCGTTGCCGGGGAGCCATAGGTGAAGGAGTTGTCCAAGGGAGCTCACAAGAAGTCTTCATCACCAACAAGGTGTGCAAACACCTAAGCTTGGGGAGGTTGCACCTACGTGAGTACCGTCCTTTCTATCTCCACCTTCTTTCAAGTAGATTGTTTTGTTTTTTGTCTTGTTTTTGTTTTTGTTTTGTTTTTGTTCTTGTTTTTGTTTTGTCTTGCATATTTTATTTTAGTTTGCATTTTAGTTTTGCATTTAATTATCTAGATTATTTTAGTATTTCGAATTTGCTTAGTTACTTTACTTTTGTTTTGCATAAAAAATTAAAAACTACATAAAAACTTGGAAAATGGAGTAGAGAACTTATTTGCCATTCAGTGTTAGGAATTTCCCTCAAGAGCTAAATATTCCCGTTGAAAAATTAGAGGTAGATCCTAGTGTTATTAAATGATTTATGAATCTCGTTTCTATGGAAAGCCTAAAGAAGACCCTTTGTTCCATCTTAAGAAATTTGATGAAAGATGTAAAACTTTGAACTTGAATCATGCAAACATCAACACTACTAAAATTAAACTATTTCCCTACTCACTAGGAGGCAAAGCATTAGATTGGATATTAAGATGGCCTCCTAGCAATTTTACTACTTGGTTCAACTTAAGGGCTTCATTTATTGAAAGTTTTTGTCATGCTGAAAAGAATTACAATGTTAAACAATTGCCCATTACCTTTAAACAAGAAAAAGATGAATCAATGATACAAGCATGTGAGAGATTTAGTATTAGAGCATATGGAATAGGGCATGGCTTTAGAGATTGGATACTTATGCATATGTTTTATAAGGGACTTTCTGAAACTTCTAGAGCCTTTTTAGATAATTAATGTGGGGGATCTTTTACTAGTACTAATGCTGCAAATACCCATGTTTTGCTTGAAAGTTTGCTCTTAGAGGTTAAAATTAAAGAGAGCTTAAAAAAGGCTGACGTACCCGAGGATATTTTTGATGATCGCTATGAGATTTTTAATATGCATAATAGAAAAGGAAAAGTAGAGGAAATTATGATGCTTACTGAAATTAAGGATCCATTGCTTGATTTAGAAAAAAGTAGCTTGCAAGAACTTATTGCTACTCTACAAAAATTTGCTAGTGATCCCACTATAAATGTTAATCAACCTGGCTTTGGATCTTATATTGCTAATCATGTCTTGCAAGAAAAAATTGCTAGGTACAAGAATGAGGCCATGATACCTCCTAAGCTTGGGGATGCATGGATCCCCAAGGTGCTAGTTTCAATTGGAAAATAAATTCACCATGCTATGTTAGATCTAGGTTCTAGTGTCTCGGTACTCTCTAAAGAATTATATGAATTGCTAGAACTAGAAAATTTAGAAAAGTGCTCAAGTGAATTTGTCCTTGCTGATAACTCTACTAAACATGCTGTAGGACAAGTAAAAGATGTTATGATTGAATTGCACATGACTTTCGTACCCGTTGATTTCATTATTATGGATATGGGGGATAAATCCCCTACTCCTATTATTTTGGGTAGACTTTTTCTTCGTACTACAGGTGCAATCATAGACTCCAAGGAAGGGAATGTAAAGTTTCAGTTACCTCACAAGAAAATCATGGAGCACTTTTCAAGGAAGAGGGGCACACTGAAGAACAAGCTCCCTCATGAGCTTTATCCCTCTTGATTATCAAGTATGTAAAGCCTAGCTATATGGCTATAAAGAAAGCGCTTTACGGGAGGCAACCCGGTTGTTTTTGTTTGGATTTTCCTAGTGTCCTCTTGCTGTCTCAAGAGATTAGTTTTTTTTGTTTTAATTCTGGAGTTTTCAATAAAGAGTCAAGTCAAACCCATTTGGACTTATAAGTTGCTATCCTAGTGCATGAAATTTCTGTTTCAGCACGAGTCTGCTCACCGTATGATTTTACGTTTTTTATTGGTATGTCCGATTGAGCTAATTTTTTAGTATGTTCTGAGACTTTTCATCCTCTGTAATAAAAAAAATTGGCTTAATTTTTTGACGAGTCTACCTTAGGAAAAAACGTTCGTTTTTCTGCTGCTGCTTTTCTGGACAGATTCTGCCTTCTTTTGTTTTATGCACTCTTTGGGCTTGGGAATCGAATTTCCATGATTCTTTCAAGAAAGAGAGTGAACATACAACATAATTAACCTTATTTTATATCTACTGGAGCATTTGATTTGGAATTTTGCACAGCAAGCATGTGATTTGTTTGTCCTTGCTAATCTCACCCCACAGAAAAAGAATGGGAGAAACATGGTTTGTGAAATTTTTCACAGGGAATAGAGGAGCTGTGCCTCAAGACATCCAAGAATGGTGAAAGCCATAAGCTTGGGGATGTGATGAACACCCCACTGGAGCTACACTCTTTTGTTTAGCACACGTCTACTTTCTGTTTTTCTAAGCAAAGCATTTATCGTAGAGACTTGAAGCGTCTAGTTTTTGTTTTTATAAGACCACCACCATCATTTTATATGAGATTGAGATACTGGAGTTTGGGGTTGGAATGTATTGGATGCTAGTGTTATGACTTGGAATAGGGATGCCATGGTTGATTTGAAGAGCTACATATGTTTGCATGATTTATAGGCTTTTTATGTGTAGAAATTTGCAATAATGTTGTCTTGAGCTATCTCTTATTCATGTCCTTGATGTTAATTGCTGGTTTATTTAGTTTGTCATGAAATGAGTAGTTCTATGGACATATGCATGCATATTAGCTGGTAAACTATCTCCCTCTTGCTAGCCCAAAAATTTAAAATTTTCAACAAGTAAAAACTTGTTTCCAACACTCCTTAGCCAAGTATTTCCAGTGAGTCCACCATATCTTCCCATTAGCTTCATTGCTATTCCGAATATGTTCACCATGTAATTGTGTTATTTATGTTCTAAATTAAGATATTCACTTTATTAATTGTCATGGGTTGAACTTGGGATAGGACTCTCACGAACTTTTGAAGGCACACTTTACTTTTTATGCATCTAATAAACATGACCCAATAATGGGAGCCACAAGTTTTGCGTTTGACAAGTGTGTGGTTGGGAGCTAGCTATAAACGTGTATCACCGGAAAGCTTTCAACATT
>JAPCYS010001197.1:17500-42401 GCA_028641055.1 Alopecurus myosuroides
TCGTTGTAGAAATCCCATTCTCGCTACGAGAATTACCTTGTCCGAAAGAAAAAGAAATACCCAAGTTTCAGAATTTACGCTCTATTCATTCAATATTTCCCTTTTTAGAAGACAAATTTTTGCATTTGGAATATTTATCACATATAGAAATACCCTATCCTATCCATTTGGAAATCTTGGTTCAACTCCTTCAATACCGTATCCAAGATGTTCCATCTTTGCATTTAGTGCGATTCTTTATCAACTACTATTCAAATTGGAATAGTTTTATTACTTCAATGAAATCCATTTTTGTTTTAAAAAAAGAAAATAAAAGACTATTTCGATTCCTATATAACTCTTATGTATCAGAATATGAATTTTTCTTGTTGTTTCTTCGTAAACAATCTTCTTGCTTACCATTAGCATCTTCTGGAACTTTTTTGGAACGAATCCACTTTTCGAGGAAGATGGAACATTTTGGGATAATGTACCCTGGTTTTTTTAGGAAAACCATATGGTTTTTTATGGATCCTCTTATGCATTATGTTCGATATCAAGGAAAGGCTATTTTAGCATCAAAAGGAAATCCTTTTTGGACAAAAAATGGAAATGGTACCTTATCCATTTGTGGCAATATTTTTTATCTTTTTGGACTCAGCCGCGAAGGATCCATCTAAACCAATTAGCAAACTCTTGCTTCGATTTTATGGGGTACCTTTCAAGTGTACCAAACAGTCCTTTGTTAGTAAGGAATCAAATGCTGGAGAATTCGTTTCTAATAGATACTCGAATGCAAAAATTAGATACCATAGTTCCCGTTACTACCCTCATAGGATACTTATCAAAAGCTCAATTTTGTACTGGATCGGGCCATCCTATTAGTAAACCCATTTGGACAGATTTATCATATTGGGATATTCTTGATCAATTTGGTCGGATATGTAGAAATCTTTTTCATTATCATAGTGGATCTTCGAAAAAACGGACTTTGTATCGACTAAAGTATATACTTCGACTTTCATGCGCTAGAACTTTAGCTCGTAAACATAAAAGCACGGTACAAACTTTTATGCAACGATTAGGTTCGGCATTTTTGAATTAGTATACACAAAACTAAAACAATGACTATTCATGATTCCATCCATATTGGATCCATTCTCTATACCACTTTGCAATGAAAAGAGGAATGTTTGTTATGGTAAAACTTCGTTTAAAACGATGTGGTAGAAAGCAACGTGCGACTTGGAGGACATGATCGATTGTGGATTTTTCTATCCATCATTTTCCATACTAATGAAAATGCTCTTGGCTCGACATAGTCTGTTCTATTCGTCCCGAGCAAAATTTGCGCTGGGTTGTTTGTTTTAAAGTAAATAGTACACGATGGAGCTCGAGAGGATAAAATTGATTTTTTATCAAGGGAAAGAATCTACGGTTAGTGAAAACTAATAAATTAGTCCAACTTTGTCAGTTTATCCTTAATATAGAAATAGAAAGGTTAAAATAATAATAAAGTACTATTTTTGAAGATAGGGAAAACTTTTTCAATTAAAAGTATATCACAATTAATCCTGCTTACTTGATTTCTATAGAAGAGGGAGATGCTTTAGCGAAGGAAATAAGAAAAAAAGAGTATGTTGCTACTCTTTTGAAAGAAAAAAGAATAGGAATTCCCGAAGTAATGTCTAAACCTAAGGATTTCACAAATCAAAGATAAAGGATTCCAGAACAAGTAAACACAATTTTCAATTGTCTCAACAACAGAATTGGATCAAAATAAGGAACAAAAGTAAATTCGTTCGAAATGAGACAAAGAAAAGAGTTTAGAGACGACTCAAGAATTTTAGAAGGATTTAGCCTTTGAAGTCTGTCAGTCAAAATTAGCCACTTGAGTCATGAGTATAAATGAAATTTGTTTTTTCTGTAAGGAAATTAATGCACGTCATAGTCTAATTTCTATTATTATAGTATAGACAGAAATTCGAATCATTTTCTCGAGCCGTATGAGGAGAAAACCTCCTATACGTTTCTAAGGTGGGGGGCGTTCTTTATCTACATCTATCCCAATAAGCTGTCTATCGAATCGTTGCAATTGATGTTCGATCTCGAAGAGAAGGAAGAGATCTTCGAAAAGTCGGTTTTTATGATCCGGTAAAGAATCAAACTTGTTTAAATGTTCCAGCTATTCTCTATTTCCTTGAAAAGGGTGCTCAACCGACAAGAACTGTTTATGATATTTTAAGGAAGGCAGAATTCTTTAAAGAAAAAGAAATAATTTTGAGTTAATTGAAGAACTAAATGAATAAAAAAAGTAGGAGAAGATCACTAGTATTCCTCGTTCTATAATTATTTAGACATAATTTACCTCCTTCTTAGTCCTATTTGGATTTATGTCGTGCCAATCCAACATAAGCCCCTATTTTATTTACTTTTTCTATCTAATTTGTTTTCTTACCATTGTATTTCCATTGACAAAGGTCTATTGAACAAATAGAATTTGTAGATAGATAGGTCTCTTTATCCTCACTGCATATTATATTTTTCTCCTTACACTTCGCTCAAATGACAAGGGTGTTCTTCTTGCATGTATTTTCATACAATATTTTTATTTCATTAGAATAAAAATTGCTAAAAAAAGGATCATTTTGCCATTGTAATTGGGGTCCTTCTTTTTTTAACCTTAGTGGAATTTAACCGGATCTGTTCATTTTGGCATTTGAGTGTTTTTCATGGTCGATAAATTCTTTCTTTTGATGTCTTGCTAATTCAATGTTTTGACAGAAGCGCGCGGTGTAATTCCATCTGAATAAATTTAGCCTATTTCTAGATAATGTTTCCTACCCTGAATCTTCCTATGCAAAATTAAAGAAAGAGCTTGTTTTTTCTTTGATGTTCACCAAAACAACCCTTTTTTCTTTCCGTGGATCGCACAGTGAGCGTATTTGGTATTTTAATATTATACGTATCAACGACCTGGTGAAGCCTCTTAATTAATCATTAAACAGAACTAATAAACAGAAAAAGGTTGATATGATATTGCTAAATGATCAAGATAAACTTTCATACATATTTTGCATTCTGAAATGTTCCTTTTATTATAATAAAGAGTAGGGGAATCCACTTACTAAATTTACGAATAAAAAAAATTTAGTAGAACTTCCTTATTTGGAATAGAAATAGGCTATTTCTACATAGGGAAAGTCGTGTGCAATGAAAAATGCAAGCACGATTTGGGGAGGGGTTTTTCTCTATTGTAAGAAGGAAGAATTATCTACTCCATCCGACTAGTTCCGGGTTCGAGTCCCGGGCAACCCATATGGAAAATATAAAAGACCAATCTTAGTTTTTAACTTGGACTCACTTCATTTACAAATTTTTTGGTTTGGTTAATTTAGCTATATGGATATACAATCTTTGAGCTTATTTGGTTGACATTGATATATAGTCTATGTTATACTGTTAAATAACAAGCCTTCTATTATCTATATTATTTCTAGTTAATACGTGTGCTTGGGAGTCCTTGCAATTTGAATAAACCAAGATCTTACCATGACTGCAATTTTAGAGAGACGCGAAAGTACAAGCCTGTGGGGTCGCTTCTGCAACTGGATAACTAGCACTGAAAATCGTCTTTACATCGGATGGTTCGGTGTTTTGATGATCCCTACTTTATTATCTAAGTATCTATATGACTAGAGAAACGCATTGGGCCGCTAACCCAAGCCATGATTTATCATGGTGGAAATTTGCTTACAGCTTGAGTGACTCTACAACACATCCTATAATAAAATAAGAAGCTATGCATAATAGTGAATGAAAATAAAAAGGATGATGAGTCTACTCCGTTTGTTCATCTTGTCATTGTAACATGGGCTTGTTTCCATGTCATGGGGAAAGAGGTACCTCTTTGTGGTTCTCCATGATGTCACTAATACTTATTATGATTGTATAAAGCTTATTAGGAATCTTAAGTTGAGTAATCATGGAGTAGGTTTTCACACTCACGGGGCATGAGGCTTTCAACCACCTTGTCATTCTCATTACTTCAATACTCACAATTTTAAGATGCTAGTGATAAAGGGGCAATGAGAGTCCTAGATCAATGGATACCGCATTTCAATTAGTAATTTTAGTTGAATAATTTAGGGGCTAAATAAGACTTGATCATGTTTTACCTCTACTCAATTTTCTCCAAAGTGTCCACCATATTTTCTATTCTCCATTATGCTATTCTTTGACCAATATAGGATTTTATTTTTCATTTTGTATGCATTTGGTCCATAGTGCTTTTATTTCATTATACACTTTGTGAACTTTCATGAAGCATCTTTGCTTGCATATTTGATATTTCTTACAACATGAATTGTATATTGCTACTCATTTCTAGTATTAATCATTTGATTATATGTAGCATGAATAATCCTCCTTGATATCCCATGATTGTTTAAATATGCAAAACCCATCTTAGTTTTATCACCTTCATACTCGAGGACAAGCATGGGTTAAGCTTGGGGATGTTGATGCATGTAAAATGCATAGATGAATTTTGCATATTTTCACATGGTTTTCTATTACATATTGCATCATATAAGGGTATAATTCAATGTTTTATAGTATTTTGGGGTTAAATTACAAAGTCCCCCAACTTTTATGGAATTAACCCTGCCTGTCAGAAACCCCGTTTTCTATATTTTTGACGTTTCGGGGGGCAAACTTCCGCGAAATCACCTGAAAATCTGCGGGGGTCATTTTCTTGGAAGGAGAAGACTTGCGAGCGAAGGATCCACAAGAATTGGGCAAGGAGGCCCAAAAGAGGACCCTCCACGCGGCCAGATTCCTTGGCCGCGTGAGAGGCCCCCTTTTGGCCCCTGTGGCCCCAATTCCTTCCATCTTCGACTTACCGACTCCGTCTTGACCTAAAACCGACTATAAAAAGGGTCCCCCGTACCCTTACGGAGAGGAGCGCCGCTGAAACACCGAAACAGAGACCAGAAGTTCCAGATTGGAGGGGGAAAACTCCGGCGGGGCGCCGCCGGTGTGATCTCCTACCCCTCCAACGTCATCTCCATCGACATCTCCATGAAGAGGGAGTAGTCCACCCCAGGGCTATGGGTTTGTGGAAGTAGCACTTGTATCTCTCTCTATGTGCTTCACTAATTAGATCCGTATGAGCTGCCTCACATGATTACGGGCACCGTTGTAATTCCTATGTGGTGGATCTTTTCTATGAGTTATTGAATCTGAGATTGCAATTGTTTCTCTTGAGTTATTTGAGTAGATGTATCTTATGTACCCCGTTCTTATTTGCTAGCTTTGATCAATCTAGTTCTTGAGAGCGTGTGTGGGGTGATGGGTGCATTAGTTGGAGTAACGGGGGTGGCTGTGAAAGTGACAGAAGTTCAGCGATCCACTTAGGTTTTGTTAAACCTTTCTTAGTTACCTCACTAGGGATAAAAAAGTACCTTGTTACCGGGGATTTGAAGTGACACTAATCAATCTCCATGACTAGATCTAGCAAGTTCTTACTTCAACTTCATGTCACATTGCTTAAAGCTATACTCTGGTTTTTCCTTAATTATCGAGGTGTTATGATTTATTTCGCATCTTGGTGGAGTATAAGAGGGATCAATATGACCGTAGAGATGTCTATGCTAGGAAGTGATGCCCATATGAAAGTACTCAATGTTAAACATGTTATTGTAATCTCACATGTAATTCTTTATGTCCACCGTCTACCACTTTATTTGAGAGAATGCAAGTGTGAAACCATGAACCCCGGTCCTATTTTAAATATAAGAAAACACTCTAGTTACTTTACTTGCACTTTACTTTACTTGCATCTCCAATTCGAATTTACATTATCTCCATCACCACTTGCATCACAAAAATACAAAAACAATCCATTGCATATTTATTTTCTCATTTGCATTTAGTAGTAGATTTAATTATTGCACATTTACGTTCAGTTTTGCATTGCAATTTAGAAGTCTCACACCTTGTGCTTGACAACCACTTGGTGAGGTTGAGGGCACAAAATTCTCTACTTGTTTGCAGGATCCTGGAGGAAGCTTGGAAGACAACTGCTGAAATACTGGCTCCCCAAGAGTTTGATATAAACCCTCGAGTCACCCTCATGGGGAAGAAGGCTTGCCACTAGCTACAGACTCTGCACTTGGAGTCTCAACCTAGCCATCACCTGCATGCTTCTATTAAAATTTGCATATTCAAAATAGTGCTCCTCCATTCAATCCTGATCAGCATTATATCATAGGAAATATCACAGTAACATAAAATAATCCCAATGATACATACGGTGGATGAGACAAAGTAGTAGTATATCACAGAAAAGAGCAAAGGAACATAGTTGGCTATACAGGAACAAATAAAAGTATCGAACTATATAACATCAAACTATATAGATAGCTATATCATCTTCTCTGAATACCTAGCTAGGTAGTTGATCTTCTGGATAGCTCTCATCCTGCATTGAGAATAAGTGTGGGTTGATGTCAGGGTTTTGATTCTCATGAGTGTATAAGATGGAATTCTCCCCTTCCTCGAGATAGAACTTGCAGTTCATAGCTGCTCCCATCTCCATTTCGTCTATAAACTTCCTCCAAGAACTATCATAAAAATATGTTCGGGCTATCTCATTGGTGACGAGCACTTTGTAACTCAGGTCCGGCCTTGACAGCTTGACCAAGCGCACCTCCAATGCCCAGTGGCTAAGAAGTGGAAACTTGACGTGCTCCATGAAGTCACGTCAAGCTCTATAAGGGATGTTCTGAGAAAGAACATGAATTAGCATAGCAAAGGAACACATGTAAATAGTACTATACAATCCATTGGAAGTACGATAGTCCATTGGACATAACAAACACACCGTCCTAGTTCGATAGTCCATTTGAACTATGACAACAAACTTTTTGGTCATGCAATCTTTGTATCCACAATTAGCGCACACTTCCATTTTTCTCCAATTATTCATTTCACAAAAATAAATTATAAGAAACAGACATAAAATAGATCATCCTAAATGAAACACGTTAATTTAAACCAACCCAATTCTATCAACACAAAGAAAAAGGAGGATATTTATGAGATGGAGACAAAGCAAGTTGAGAAAGAGGGGGGAGAATAAGGAGAACAAGAGAATCTCACAAATGTCACACATGAAGGGAGTAACAAAGAAGGCAGGAACCGCAAACCGAACACACTACCAAATTCCGGGCGGCCTGGGATGTTTCAATACCGTTGCGGATGGGCTCCAAACCGTCGCTAATGGCAATCCGGTATGTTTTGCGCGACGGAATGAAAACGTATCAGACCGACTGTCAGGGACGATTCTGCGATGTTTATGTGAACACTAAACCGTTACGGCTATCCGCAACGTACAGCAAATCGTCGCCACCAGTTGGGCCGTCCGGACTAGGACCAGTAAGCATTAACATTTTTATTTCGTCGCTATGAGGCGACATGTGGCAAACGAGGTTCTAACGGCTGTTATCGTAATCAGCTGACGTGGCAAAACGTGGGAACATTATTTTTACGTCACCAGTCTTGACCAATGAGGCGAAACCATGTGGACCAATCGAAATACGCCACATGGAAACAAAATGGTGCCACATTGCCTTCTTCTAGAACGAAATCTGTTCGTCTTGGTCTACCCAACGACGTTTTTTTCCGTCGCGAGTCTCGACCAATCAGGCGAAAGCATGTGAACCAATCAAAATACGCCACATGGAAACAAAATAGCGCCACGTCGACTACTTCTGGGACGAAATCTGCTCATCGCGGGCTACACAACGCCTTTTTTTCGTCGCTAAACTCGTGGCACGTGCACCAACCAAATGGTGCCACGCAACGTATTTTCCATGATGTTTTTTCCGTCTCGGAATTGGGTGATGTCATCACCGTGCCGGGGACGTTATTTTGACGTCGTCTAATCGCCCACTCATAGTAGTCCACGTGGGCTGGGCATACATCGCCACGTGTCGGTATTTTCCTTGACGTACTTTTACGTTACGTTACTATTATGTCGGTTTTGGTGCTATTTGGGTGGTTACATCATCGTTATAATTGCCAATTGCACACAGGCAGAAAAGGAAACAACATAACAGGCATCAAATACTTAGTTTTTCTCACAGAATATCAAACCAACATAAAGATCCACAGTTTCAAGGATCACGCATCTGCTCAGCCAGCATCTCAAGTAGGGCAACTCCTTCTAGTTGAGATTTCTTTAGCGCAGCTTGTTGCTTCCGAATGTCTTCCATATCAACTACAAACTTCAGCCTCATTTGCTCGGATTCTGCTTTCGTCGTCCTCATATCAGCAATTGTTCTGCGCACATTCATATCAAGCTGTGGTTCAGGCACAGACTTTGAAAGACATGATTCCACACGTGCCTTCTTTGAGAAAGTATGCTTTCCACTCTTCGGCATGACAACTTCACTACCATCCTCGTCCTCAACCTCTAAAGCAGATTGAGACATCACCCTTTTCTTGCTTGCCTATCAATCATGCAAAGAAAATAGATGAACATAACAGATGACAAGAATGTACATAACATAGATGAAACTAGCAGATGACAAGCATGTACAAAAAATTGACGAAAACTAGCAGATTATAGTCAAACAATGGTGTGTGTCATGAACTAGCAGATGAGAAGCATAGATGAAACAGCAGGTGTCAAGCATGTGAGGAAGATAGATGAAAATAGCAGATGACAAGCATGTACAAAAAATTGATGAAAACTAGCAGATTATAGTCAAACAACGGTGTGTGTCATGAACTAGCAGATGAGAAGCATAGATGAAACAGCAGGTGTCAAGCATGTGAGGAAGATAGATGAAAATACCAGATGACAAGAAAGTACAAAAAATAGATGAAAACTAGCATATTATAATCAACCAACTGTGTGTAATGAACTTGCAGATGAGGAGCATAGATGGAATAGCAGGTGTCAAGCATGTGAGGAAGATAGATGAAAACCATGTTGAAATGACAACGACAACCTTAATTACTATAAGTGGATTTCACGGCCTTAATTAGCTTGCCAAAACGTCTTATAGTATGGAATAGAGGAAGTAGCACAAAATATATGGCGCCACATTGATCAAACAGTTCAACACAAGATTAGAAAGCTGCACCCTAGTTGTTGCGATATCATGAAAGAATGTTGAGCTACCGGTTTAGGGAATAACCTGCAGCTCATTGTCCACGCTGGATTGTGATTGATATGACACGACTCCTTCAGTGGCATCTGATTCCTCTTCAACATCATACACATGCATGTACTGAGATCCAGAGTCTTGCTTCTTGGTCTTTTTTGGGGAGGGGGGCACAATAGGACATGAAAGAAAACTTGCTGGCTTTGTGCCCAGTTCATGCATCTTTGCATTGTTTGCCATGATAGTTCTGGCACGCTCTTCTTCAATGGGGTGTAGTGGCGATCCTAACATGAATAAAGAACTAAAAGTAAAGTACAAATATAACACTTCATAAGAACCTAATACATCATAAATAATTAAGGCACTCATCTTGTAAGAACAGTCCAGTGCAAGTAATAAAAATTGTGATCCTAACTAAGACTGATAGGATCACAAGCAAAGTGACATTAAACCTAATACGTAGTATACAATCTAGATTGCTGCAAATGAGAAAAAAGTTTTACCAAGCAAGAAGGCACCCCTTCCTATTTCGTTACAAGAAACCGTTTAGAGAGATTTATTGCATCAAACATTAGCAGTATAATTAGGATAATAATGAAGCATCGAACATCCGATTAAACAGACAACCAATTTAGAAAGATTAACTGCATTGAACATAAGCAAGATAATAAGGAAGCATCAAACATACAATTAAGTAGACAAAAGCAATTTAGAGAGAATAGTTGCCTGCGTCTTTAGGGTCTTCTGTCTTGCTGCGTTTCTCGCCTTCAATCTTCACTCGTTTCAGCGTGCTTGTAGACATTGACGGTGATGTTGCGGCGAGGTTGGAGACAAGGTGGCAGATCTGGATGTACGGCGAGGTCGGTGGCGAGGTGGCTGATCGGCGAACACGGCGTCGAGGTGGCTGACCGGCGAGCACGGCGCGAGGTGGAAGATAACATACGGCGAGGTTGGAGATGATGTGGCAGACAAGCGAGCACAACGGCAAGGTGGCGGATCTGGACGGCGAAAAGGCCGGTGATGTGGCAGATCTTGAGGGTGATCTCGACGGCGACGAGGGAGTTCTGGCAAGCGAGCTATACGGAGAGGTGTGAGACCGGGGGAATAGAGGATCTGTTTTGGGAGGACAAGGGGGAGTGGATATTTCGAAATAGTGGCTTTCTCTTTAGGCGAGAGGGCCGATCGAGGGGATAAGGCAGGTTTTCGGAACGATTACAGAAATGCCCTCTAGGCTAAAGGTTGCCAGTTGTGTGCGGGAGGGCTGAGAAGTAAAATATCCTTGCACGAAAAAATTTGGGTGGGCTGTCCTGGCGCGAATTTTTCGGAGCGACGCGAAATTTTGGCGGAACTGCGGGAAACTTTGCTAGCCGTCCGATGCCGATGGGTGGCTTACAAAAATTGAGCATTTATGCAATTATTTAGTACTAAAGATTGTGAAAAAAATCCCGAAATTATTTTACCTATAATCCTGGAAAGGGTCAATTATGTGGAATACTACTACATGTTGATTGGTGGCTTGAACTTTGCTAGCCGTTGGATGCTAGTCAACTTTTTTGTCTACACCTGTCACCGGTGTCGGAAGGGGGTAGACCACTGTTCTTTTTTGCTTGGTTCTGTTAAGTTAGGCCATAGTTACATGTATAACCCAAATATAGATCTACTTGTAATAAGATTCCCTCCAGTTCGCCTGAAGAAACCGTAGCCATGATGGAGAAAAGACGGAACTGTCGTTCTGGCCCCTCTACGTGAGCCGGAAGGGGGTTGAAAATTGGAACCAATTTCTTAGTTTTATTAGGTTGGGCACAAGGAACACCCAAGACAATGGTAGCGCTCACCTCTTGGCAAGATTTCCCCAGTTCCATCAGATCCGGGACTTTCAGGCTCTAAGTAGTCCTCGGACATGCTGAGAGAATCCGACGCCGGTGAAGTGCGCCCTAACACAGAGAGCGAGGGAACCTTGCGCATCCAAGACCCATGACACACTCTAACACACATGGTATGGCATATGCTGGGATTTGGTGGCATTCGGATGATCCGGATCCCCCTCTCCGGAGAAACCATAGCCCCGCTGGGGAAAAAGACGAAATTGCCGTTCTGGCCCCTCTACATGAGACGGAAGGGGATAGAAAAGTGGAACCAATTGCTTGGTTGTGTTAGGTTAGGCCCAATGAACACCCAATACAATTGTAGGTCCTACCTCTTGGCAAGATTCCCCCAGTTCCGTCAGATCTGGGAGTTTCCGGCTCTAAGTAGTCCTCGAACTCGCGAGAGAGAATCTGACACCGGTGAATCCCTAACACTGGGAGCAAGGGCATCTTGAAAATCCAAGACCCATGCAACAATATAACACACGTGGTATGACATACCATGGGATTTTGTGGCATTCAAACGATCCTGAGCCCCCTCTCCGGAGAAACCATAGCCCCGATGAGGAAAAAGACGGAACTGTCGTTCTGGCCCCTCTACATGAGCCGGAAGTGGGTAGAAAAGTTGAACCAATTGCTTGTTTGTGTTATATTAGTCCCAAGGAACACCCAAGACAATGTTTGGGCCCACCGTTTGGCAAGATTCCCCCAGTTCTGTCAGTTCCGGGAGTTTCGCTAATCCTAGAACCCGTAGAGAGAATATGACGCCGGTGGAGCCCTAACACAGAGAGCGAGGGAATGTTGGCCATACAAGACCTATGACGCACTCTAACACACATGGTATGGCATAACATGGGATTTGGTGGCATTCAGACGATCCGGAGCCCCCTCTCCGGAGAAACCATAGCCCCGATGTGGAAAAAGACGGAACTGCCATTCTGGCCACTCTACGTGAGCCGGAAAGGGGTAGAAAAGTGGAACCAATTGCTTGTTTGTGTTATGTTAGGACCAAGGAACACCCAAGACAATGTTGGGCCCACATGTTGGCAAGATTCCCCGAGTTCCGTCGGTTTCGGGAGTTTTGGGCTCTAAGTAGTCCTTGAACCCGCTAGAGAGAATCCGACGCCGGTGAAGCCCTAACAGAGAGAGAGAGGGAATCTTGGGCATCCAAGACCCATGTCACACTATAACACACATGTATGGCGTACCATGGGATTTGGCGGCATTCAGACGATCTAGAGTCCCTTCTCCGGAATGACCATGACCCCGCTGGGGAAAAAGATGGAACTATCGTTCTGGCCCCTCTACATGAGCCGGAAGTGGGTAGCAAAGTGGAACCAATTGCTTGTTTGTGTTAGGTTAGGCCCAAGGAACACCCAAGACAATGGTTGGGCCCACTGTTTGGCAAGAGTTCCCCAGTTCCGTCAGTTCCGGGAGTTTCGCGCTTATCCTAGAACCCGTAGAGAGACTATGACGCCGGTGGAGCCCTAACACAGAGAGCGAGGGAATGTTGGCCATACAAGACCTATGACACACTCTAACACACATGGTATGGCATAACATGGGATTTTGTGGCATTCAGACGATCCGGAGCCCCCTCTCCGGAGAAACCATAGCTCCGATGTTGAAAAAGACGGAACTGCCATTCTGGCCACTCTACGTGAGCCGGAAAGGGGTAGAAAAGTGGAACCAATTGCTTGTTTGTGTTAGTTAGGCCCAAGGAACACCCAAGACAATGTTGGGCCCACATGTTGGCAAGATTCCCCGAGTTCCATCGGTTTCGGGAGTTTTGGGCTCTAAGTAGTCCTTGAACCCGCTAGAGAGAATCCGACGCCGGTGAAGCCCTAACAGAGAGAGAGAGAGAGAGAGAGAGGGAATCTTGGGCATCCAAGACCCATGACACACTATAACACACATGGTATGGCGTACCATGGGATTTGGTGGCATTCATACGATCTAGAGGCCCTTCTCCGGAATGACCATGACCCCGCTGGGGAAAAAGACGGAACTGTCGTTCTGGCCCCTCTACGTTAGGCGGAAGGGGGTAGCAAAGTGGAACCAACTGCTTGGTTGTATTAGGTTAGGCGCAAGGAACACCCAAGACAACGATAGGGCCCACCTCCTGGCAAGATTCTCCGAGTTCCGTCAGTTCCGGGAGTTTCGGGCTCTAAGTAGTCCTGGAACCCGCGAGAGAGAATCCGACACCGGTGAAGCCCTAACACAGAGAGAGAAGGAATATTGGGCATCCAAGACCCACGACACACTATAACACACATGGTATGAAATACCATGTGATTTGGTGGCATTCATACGATCTGGACACCCCTCTCCGGAGAAACCATAGTCCCGCTGGGGAAAAAGACGGAACTGTCATTCTGGCCCCTCTACGTTAGGCGGAAGGGGGTAGAAAAGTGGAACCAACTGCTTGGTTGTATTAGGTTACGCCCAAGGAACACCCAAGACAATGGTAGGGCCCACCTCTTGGCAAGATTCCCCGAGTTCCGTTAGTTCCGGGAGTTTCGGCCTCTAAGTAGTCCTCGAACCCGCCAGAGAGAATCCGACGCCGGTGAAGCCCCAACACAGAGATAGAGGGAATCTTGGGAATCCGGGACCCACGACACACTATAACACGCATGGTATGGTATACCATGTGATTTGGTGGCATTCAGACGATCTGGAGGCCCCTGATCCGGAGAAACCATAGCCTCGCTGGGGAAAAAGACGAAACTGCCGTTCTAGCCCCTCTACGTTAGGCGGAAGGGGGTAGCAACTAAATGCTTGGTTGTATTATGTTAGACCCAAGGAACACCCAATAAAATGTTTGGGCCCACCTGTTGGCAAGACTCCCCGAGTTCCATCAGTTTAGGGAGTTTCGGGCTCTAAGTAGTCCCGGAACCCGCCGGAGAGAATCTGACGCGCCGGTGAAGCCATAACAGAGAGAGAGAGAGAGAGAGAGAGAGAGAGAGAGGCAATCTTGGGCATCCAAGACCCATGACACACTATACACACACATGGTATGTCATACCATGGTGTATTTGGTGACATTCAGACGATCTGGAGGCCCCTCTCCTGAGAAACTATAGCCCCGCTGGGAAAAAGACGGAACTACCGTTCTGGCCTGTATACGTGAGCCGGAAAGGGGTAGCAAAGTGGAACCAACTGCTTGGTTGTATTAGGTTAGGCCCAATGAACACCCAAGAAAATGGTAGGGTCCACCTCTTGGCAATATTCCCCGAGTTCCGTCAGTTCCGGGAGTTTTGGGCTCTAAGTAGTCTTGGAACCCGCCAGAGAGAATCTGACGCGCCGGTGAAGCCATAACAGAGAGAGAGAGGGAATATTGGGCATCAAATACCCATGAAACACTATACACACACATGGCATGGCATACCATGGTGTATTTGGTGGCATTCGGACGATCTGGAGGCCTCTCTCCAGAGAAACCATAGCCCCGCTGGGAAAAAGATGGAACTACCGTTTTGGCCCCTCTACGTGAGCCGGAAAGAGGTAGCAAAGTGGAACCAATTACTTGGTTGTGTTAGGTTAGGCCCAAGTAACACCCAATAAAATGGTAGGTCCCACCTCTTGGCAAGATTTCCCCCCGTTCTGTGAGATCCGGGAGTTTCGGGCTAAGTAGAACCCGCGAAAGAGAATCTGACGCCGGTGAAGCCATAACACATGGAGTAAGGGAATCTTGGGCATCCAATACCCATGCCACACTCTAATACACAAGGTATGGCATACCGTGGGGTTTGGTGGCATTTATACGATCCGGAGGCCCCTCTCCAGAGAAAGCATAGCCCCGCTGGAAAAAAGACGGAACTTCCGCTCTAGCCCCTCTACGTGAGTCAGAATGGGGTAGCAAAGCAGAATCAATTGCTTGGTTGTGTTAGGTTAGCCCATTCAACAAACAAATGAGTTATATATTCATTGTCCTAGCAGAACCTACAAATAGGACTTCCTGCCCATTTCCGTTTTAACATGTTATCTTTTGTGGCAATGGCATTGTGCCAGATCAACCACAACCAAATTTTGAGTTTTAGAGGGATTTTTCCCTTCCAAAGATGCTTAAAAGATCTGTCAGGGCCAAAAGATGACAAATTGTTATAAATAGATGTGACTGAAAAAATCCCATTCTTGGTAAAATTCCATTTAGGTATATCTCTACCATTTCCCAAAGCAACAGTGACCAAGGCACTCTTAAGATTATTGATTTGATGCTGTAAATCCAGGGTAAGCCATCTTCTAAAGGAAAATGCCCACCTAGAATCATGCATTTCCTTAACAGTTTTTTCCTAATGATTACATATTTCAAACAGCTTGGGAAAAACCCCATAGAGGGGGACATCACCCAGCCAAGCATCATTCCAAAAACTGGTTTCATTATCACTAACCACACACATCTTCCTGCCAAGTAGATAATATTTTCTAACCTTCAGCAAGTCCTTCCACACAGGGGAATCACTCTGCTTAGGTATTATATTCCAAATTCCTCTCACAATTTTATACTTGTTTCTTACTATGCGTTGCCACATTCCATCCTCTCTCTCCAATCTCCACCACCACTTGCACAACAAACAGATATATTGGATTTGAAGATTTTTAATGTCCAGACCACCTTTTCTCCTGGGTCTACAAACTAACTTCCACTTAACCATGTAGTATTTCTTTTTTATCTCTAGTCCCTTGCCAAAACAATCTCCTTGTTATCTTTTTCATACATTCCAGATTTCACAAGGGTAGAAGGTACATAGACATGATGTAAATAGAAGCCCCCAAGGAAGACTGAATAATAGTTACCCTGCCACCCAAAAAAGAATTATTTTCCACCCAACCATCAAGTTTATTTTTCACTATGTCAGCAACAACATTTAATTCAGCTACATGCAATATAGAGCCACTCACGGGGACTCCAAGATATTTGATAGGTGTAACAACCCTACTTTGTAATAAAGTTGTGGTGTGTGTTGTGTACATGGCATACATGCATGAAAAACATTGCTAAAATTTGCATTTGAAAATAACAAGTGAAATGACAAAAAATCACGGCAAACAAGCAACCCACAAAGTTGTTCTAACAAGTTTTTCAAAATGAACAAACTAAGGTATGGTTTTGTTGGAAATTTGAAGAGCTTTTCAAAACTTATTTTTGTGTAATTTTTGCTGTTCAAAAAGGCCCTCAAAACTAGCATTGGGTACTGTTTTTAAAAAGAAAAGGACTTTTAAGCAAACCTGAGTACTGAAGGTACTCAACAAGACTTAGTTAACCTATTATATATCTGCTAGTTTCATAAAGGGTTTTATGAAGGCTGATTTGCGTAAAGCAATGTTTGTTTTCCAAATCGAGGAAGAATAGCATGTCTCGTAGAGGGTTTTCAAAACAGATGAGAAAGGACTCAACTCTTGTAGATCAACATCTTTTGAAACCGCCAACTTCATCTCCCAACATCTCACTTTCTACAAGGGACACCCCTCTCGGCATCTCCGAGGAGGCACCCTTCAATCATTGTCAACATGTTTTACGCCATGTTCAGGTTATCTATGGTCTTTGCCTTCACCAAGTTGTCCATAACCGTGGACACGGCTTTTCGAAAAGATTGCCCTGCAGGGATGTACACTTTACCCACACGTACCAACCGACTCTTAGCACCACGCGGTAACGCTCTTCCCAAGGGAGCGCGGCAGAGGGTGGTTGGCCACGACCTTTACCTTGCCCATCCATATCCATGAGTCAACCCAAGACAGGGCCACCCCGTCAACAGGGAGTTGGCCATCCTCCTGACGGCACCTGTCTCTGTGAGGCGGGGTCAAGATCCGTGTACGTCCATCACTTGGCCCCGGTCACGCCCTAGGCGGAGCATTTTTCCAAAACGTTTGAAAGCTTTTATTTGCGTTGCCGAATGGAACTCTCAAACTACGTGACCCATGGATGTGGCCAAACAAGTTTGTTAGTCGAGCGCGGTTACTTAGACCCCGCGTGTGGTTGCACGCTCAGTCTTGGCTTCCACTCGAAACCTTAGTCCTAGGGGTGGCAAGTATAGGACGAACAACCACTTCCCAAGTGGCCTCCTATCCAAGCCTTAGTCAGGTTAAACACACATATCTCATCTTTCCACGTTATCCTGCCTTACAAGATTCATCCGCAACTCTGATTCATCAACCGGATGGAGCAGAGCTAAGCAAGTATACAAAGCTAAGCATAGCATATATAAGGCTCTGGCGATGCGCACAATCAAATCTAGGCGGCTAGGAGCAGTGGATCATGGTATTTTGTCTATGCAAAGTATAGGAGAACACTACCTACAGACACCAAATACTTTGGAATCGAATGCAAATACGAGAACCAAAAGTCAGTGGAAAACATATATGAGCAGATAAGAGGTTATGCTTGCCTTGCTTAACAGAAAACCAAATAGATAGATCTTCTGTATAAGTGCTTGACTTGTCGATTAAGATCAAGTATTCGCCAATGTAGTTGTTGATCTTCTCTTCGGGCAGCGTTCTACCGATAAGAAGCAGAAACCGGAAAAGAAACAATCAACACATGGCATCGATGCAATGCGCAATATGTATGCATGACAAAGTTAATGCACTTGAATGAAAGACCTAAACAAGTTCAAGGGTTTGCTACGGTTCATATGATGGTTAAGCATTTTATCGGAAAACAGTCCCGAAATAGACCCCGGAGGGCAATTCGGGCAATTCTAAAAGTGAGTGCAATTTTAATAGCTCAAATAGGTTTAAAAACATCATAAGTGGATTGCATTTATCATTTTGAGCACTTTGGTATATAACTTGTAATTTTCTGATTTTATTGATTAAAATCTTATTTTCTTTATTTTAGATGATTTAATTGCATTTAAATAATGCCCAAAAATAAAGTTTGTCAAACATATATGAAAGTGACATATTTGGGCATTTCTATAACTCAGAAATACATGAAAAATATATGGTTGTGTTCAGAAAAATATTTCCAACCCAAATACATGAAAGGACGATCTAAAGCAAGAACATCATCTTCTGACAATTTTTTCACTCTCACTCCATACACTAGCATCCATAGAAATTTCACACTTGGAGCCATGTATAAACATAGTCTTATAATATTCAGTGGCATGGGCCAAGAGGGCCATAGTGCCCCGCACCTCACACCCTGCATGAGTCAATGTATACATTGTGTTTTTTCTTTTTCTGCCATTAGCAATTATGTGAAAGTATGTTGTGTTCAAGTCACCTTGCAACAACCACTTCTCACTTGATCTGCTAAAACAATACTTCTCCTCCTCCTAAAAAATACACAGAAGTTCCCCTTGAACCACACCTTTCCTGATATATTGATCACTAGTAAGCGTATTATCTTCTTCTAATTTCTTCAAGACCCCCAGCTCAGCTGATAGAGATTTTATCCTTGCAATGCAATCTCCCCTCACATTCCCCCCATCCTTTCAGTTTCTTCTTGACATTCTTGATTTTCATTTGAATTATTTCAACACTGTCCACTACATCCACATAGGAGTTCCAGGCAGCAGCCACCGTGTCCTGGAACTCAGGATGGTTGATCCAAGATTTCTCAAACCTGAACTCTTTAACTCTGTTCTCGGGTGATTCACAAGTATCCAACTACAATGGATTATGATCTGACATTATTCTAGGATTTTTTTTCTGACCTGAGTTAAGGGGAAGCAAGTTTCCGACTCATTGTTCATGAGAAATCTATCAAGTTTTTCCAGGGTAGGATCTCCTTGGTTACTGGACCAAGTATATTGGCCCCTAGACATGTCCACATCTCTCAAACAGAAAGAGCTAATTATGTGGTTAAGTCTGTGGAAGAATCTAGGAACACCTCCAGCTTTGTTCTTCTCACTAGCAAATCTCAAAATGTTGAAATCTCCACCAATAATGGTGGGAAGTACCAAATTGGAGCAAATGTTTTCCAAATCATCCAAGAAAGCATATTTGTGTTCATCTTGAGCAACACCATAAACTGCAACTAGACACAAGTTTTTATTTAGTTCCCTGTCCAAGACCTTAGCTAACACATGAAATCTGCTAACCTCGGCTGAAATAACATTTGCTCCAGAGGGGGACCAGTACCAAGTGAAAATATTATCACGATCAAAATTTATCCAAGGGAATCTATCAAGAGTTTTCCTCATGGTTTCTTGTAACCCAATAAAATCTAGGTGAGTTTCATTGATAAGATCCCTAAGAGAAAAAAAACCCTTTTCCCCCACCCCTCTAATGTTCATAAAGGCACCAATCATTGGAGTTTAATAGATTTACTTCTCGTCCTGGGGCCAGATACTACATCACTCCAAGGGTGATTAGTACTAACCCTGGAAGGGACATTTGTGCCACAGAGGGGCACCCCTTGATTTGGAACTTTTTTGCCCGAGATTTTCTTGGCATTTCTTTTTTTATTTCCTAGAGACAACTGATATGAAACCATCATCATCACATCCCTCATTATTAACGTGCTTCTGCACGTGATTGTAAATTATCTACACTCTCCAATTCATTTACAGAGGAAGCAGCAGGTTTACCAAAAATTACAGACAACCTCATTTATGACTCTATTTTTCTGACTAGCTAAATTATCCCTAGATTTTTCCAAATCTCTAAGCATGTTTATAGATTGCAGATATAAAGTAGACACATCAATACCATTTTCTAAAGCTTTTCCAATAACGTGTTCATCAGATTAAATAGAGAAATCATTAGTAGAGGGGAGTGACCTTTTACCTTCCTTCTTATCTCTGACTGCCAAATGATCCATGGGTTTCTTCAAGACACAAGTATTTTCATGTTCACCAGCCTGTAACCTGGCACTCCCTCTAGAGGGTGCAGGCTGGTCTGCAATTGGGAGAGCAAGCACAGATGGCTTGATGTCCAGTTTAGCTTTCTCAGATAGATCATGACTTGGAGATAATTCAGTAATGAACATCCTAGAGTTGTGCACTTGAGTGAAATTAGTAGAATCTGCTGAAAGAATTTCTTCTTCGGACATATCTGCAAAGCTACCACTCTAGCTAGACTCCTCAGGTGATTCAACCACATGAACAAGATTGTCACCTAGCACTCTCTGTAGCTGCTTCTTCCATTCCTCCTTCTTATCACTGTTTGTTTCAAGAAGCCTCTTCAGAAAATTCCTCATAGGTGAGATCCATTTTGAGTGGTTCATGAGGGGTTTCGACTACCCCTAAAGTGATCCTTGGTGTTTTCGGGTACTCAACGTATTAAACATAGAAGTCCATAGCAGGCACTTTTCTATGGTGGTTACCAGATGGTCCCACACCATCTTGGTTCACAGAGGGAACCACTGCAGGTCTATAACCAAGCCTATGAATGTTATTCTCAAACTCATCATCCTCACTGTCATCATTCTTCTCATCGGATTCTGTAGCTTTTCTTTTTCCTTTATTTCCACCATCATCCTCTTGAGCTTTCCTTCCTAGGTGTTTCCCAGCATTAGAATTCAGATAAGAAGTCCTTGCATCACGCATAAAACCTCCTTGCACTGTATTGCGAGCACTAGGTCTATCAACAACAACAACATTACCCTGATCAGTTTTCTGCTTCTTTGGAGTGTGAGAGACAACCCCATTGTCTGGCATGTTTTGCCTAGATTGTTCAACACGATATTGAGCTTTCTCCTTATCAACCTTCCCTCTCACAATATCTCTAGTAAACTCTAAATCATAGAAAGGCCCACCAATGTTGACATTGGGCACTATAGGAGGAATAAGTGAAACGTCCATATTCCCAATCAGGATACGGATGTAGTCCACATTATTCATGTTGTTCCTGTCAACAGATAGGGTCCTGCCCACAAGACTACCCGCATAGGAGGCAGTGGGACTATTATTGTTTTCTAGAGGGATTTCACACACCTAGACCCAGGACATGTCAAGCTCAGCCACGGCTCCATGCCCAGGGAACCAATTATCAACCTGTAACACAACAGAGGGGATAGATCTCATATTGATCCCCCCAAATCGAATCCATGCATCAATGTCTCTAGAATTGGGGAAACGTATCAGATACTTGTTTACAGACATTTGTTTAGCATACCACCTCCAAGAACACATGTTCTCAGCCCACTGTGTAAACTCCTCTTCAATTTTTCTAGCGGAAACATTGCCTTGCACAACTTCTACAATCGCGTGGTAAATTCTTGGTGAGAGTAGGATTCCTAATGTCTGGAATCACAAAGAAACCACCATTGGGTACTACTACGCCTACAAACGGGGCTGCTATCTCCCAAGCTTGGCTCAGAAATTACAAGATTCACATCATGATGAAATCCACAGAGCTTGCAGGTAGAGTCAATGTTCACAACCTGGTTGCGATTATCTCTAAATTGGACAGAGCGCACATTGTTGCGCTCCCCATAACGGATTTCATGATCTAAGTTTTCCCTTTGACACTCTCCCATCTGCTATGTATCTCTCAGGTTGTCATTGGACGCATCAACAGAAGAAAAACTAGGAGTATTCTGTCTTCTAGGGTTTACCTGGACTTGGACTAGATAGATTCGCTCATTAGATGAGCTGTCCAAATCAACATCCCGCGTCTTATATCGATGCGCTAGCCTATCACGGTTCACTCCTCCTTGCCTCCCCACATCAGCACGCTCGCGCGGGGGAGGGGGGGGGGGCAATCAAGACGATTGTTGTTGCCTCCATGGAAGTCACAGCCACCTCGAATCGGCTCGTTGCTCCTGCATATGTAGTTGTTGAAGCCTCCTTGTGGATCCCTACGCTCAGGTTCTCGCCCGCGAAGATTGGATTCTCCGAGATCCCGTGGCTCCGCTCTGAGGGCTTGCACCGCTCTAGGACGCTCAATAGGGCCAGCCATGTAGCCACCCACTGACCTTCGCGGAGGGAAGTTAGGGCGCACCGGTTGACGACCAGCTCCACCCCGGCCACCGTCGCGATTGAACTGATAGGACATGCGGGACCCCGGACAAGATCTGGCCACCACTGCAAAGGAACGGAGGTCTCCTCTGGTCGTGCCCTTCCATGGAGTAGCCGCTGCAACTTTGAGGATCGCCGGCGGGATCTGGCGCGTGATGAACACAACCCCTGGTTTCCCAGCCGTGCGGATCCTATCCCAGATGTGGCTAAACCTCGACTGTGACGAATGAGTGGTGGGAGACGGGCGCACAGGGTAGTTATCCCCCGTCCTTTTTGCGAAAGTCCACCTACACCATTTTCCTTTTCACCAACACTCCCCGCCCGTGTCAATGGCGGTCTACCCAGTGACGTGGCGGTTGACCTCTCTCCGACGGGCGGGTCCGGCTGAGTTTCCACACTGAAAAGTGCTTTAGGACCAAGCAGCCGCCGTGTCTGCGAAGGAGACCACGACAGTCTCGCCCGCTCGCGCTGAGAGAACCAGCGAACTCCGATCACCGCCGAAAAGCATGGAAACTCAACCATCGATCCTGCTTCTATTTCCTCCTCGGATTCCGCCTGACGAACATCCACCGCGATCCCCTCCTTGTCGATTAGGACCAAACGATTCTCCACGCAGCGCAGCAGCACAACACCCGAGCACGGTCGATCAGATCCATCCCGAGGTGTAAACTACGCATCCCATCTAATCGCTAATGGAGAACCAGGGAATGAGGATTTACCGCTAGTAGGATCAGCCACCCGCTTACCAGCCTCCACCTCAAACGATCTCAAGGTGATCACGTCGCCACTCCTGACGGAACCCCCTCCCGCGAGGCTAATCCAGTCCAGTATCACCTCATCCTCGTCGAGGAGCATAACCCGCGACAAATCCCAGCGAAGTACGAGTTGCCCCTGCCAGAGACGATGCGCCGACGACGAGGATGGAAGCGGGAAGAACGTGGCCCGCCCTCGCGGCCTCCCACTTCGCCCTTGACGCCGCACACGTCGCCTCCCTGATTGCCTCTCTGTGTTTTTCTGTTTTCATCTGGCCCAAAATGCGGGGGCATATATTTACGTTTTCTTTTCAGTCGCAGAGGAAGCAATTGTATAAATTAATAGACATATGGTCTAAAGTAACCAAATAACCCATAAAGTTAGCATATCAAATGCTACAAGTAACCTATAAAGTTAATGAAAGTAGCAAATCGGTACATGTTACATAGGCATTCGGTTTTTAAATGGTTAACCACTCGGTTTTGATTATTAACCGTATTAACGGCAGACATATGGTTAGCTATTTTACTAACCGTAATCAAGGTTTGGTTTTCGGTTAACCGTGCGCAGTCTTAGTCTACCACCCTAGCGACAGCGCAGCGGGCGCGGGTGGTCGACTCGGTCGGGGAAGCTTTGTGATCGCGGACAAACGAAAGGAATTGGCAGCCCCGCCCGTTCCCTCTCCCACCGCGCGGCGCAGCGTGGGCGTGCTATAGCTTCCTCCTCCCATATCGCTTTCGAGGACACTGATATCTCAATGCCCCCGCCGCTCTGTTAATATTATCGTCCGCACAGCCACGGCCGGGGCAGGGAAGCGTGTTGGCGTTGGTGTGGCCGTAACTGTGCCTCCGCCTACCTTCTCCTTTCTCCACCATATGTTGGTACTACCAGCTGCAGCGCGTTTCGTTCAGTTTGCAGTTTGCACGCACTCGCCTATATATAGCCAGCCACGCGCAGTGCATCGATCGTACTATTGTACGTGGGGGGAGGGTGCGGTTGCGTTGCCGGCCGGCGATGGGTTCCCTCTCTTCCCCGCGTGGGTTTCCTCTCGTCCTTCTAGGCCTCTGTGCCGCGGCCTGCTCGTCCTCGGCGCTCCCGCTGCCGGCGCCGCCACTGCCGGTGATGCTTCCCGACAGCTTCGCCGGGAAGTCGGAGTTCAGGACGATCAACCGGAGGCCGCTGGAGTGGTGCTTCAACCCGAGCCCTTACCTGTCCATCAATGTCAGCCCGCGCGGCCCGCTCCCCGACGAGGCCTTCGTCAGCGTCACCGTCGGCGGCGTCTTCCGGCCCGACGCCTCCCACTGGGTCGCCATGATCACGCCTTCGAACTCCAGGTAAATCAATCAAACGACAGATTATCATTGATTAGCACGATGTTTCCATTCTTTGTTTTATCCTCCATTCATTCTCCAGCTAGCTGGAAAAAAAAACATTTCAACTTTTGATGGATCTGCTGCATGCATGTGAATCAATTTTTCACTAACAATAGCAAATACTATATGCATGGTCGATCAGTGTTTCCGGATGCCCGCTGAGCGGCGTGAACTACGTCCAGACCGGCGACCTGGCGAAACTCCCGCTGCTGTGCCACTACCCTGTCAAGGTGAGAGCTTTTGCCTTTAATTTGCTTGCACCAATCGACAGTTCGACCCTTTGCCACCGTTTGGCCACAGTGGTAGTAGAATTTAGATCATCGTCATCATGTTTTAGCGGCAGCTTCGGTACCCGATAGTACGGACCGCGGCCTGTTGCCATGTGAACAACTCCTGTACGTACGTGCGTATACCAGTGCTCAAATTTCCCCGGCCGGTTTAAGTCTTTGTTATGTTTGCGGGAAGGCAGCGGTGGCTTGTGTACGGAGAGCGCCATAAGTCCTTGCCCGATCCAACATGGCAACATGTGCGCTAGCCTCACCCGAAATGGCCAGCCATGAAGCAAACCCGAGTTAGCAAGCGTGCTGGGTCGACTATATCCGTATGGCCCCGCACATGCGTCGCGTCATGCTGGTCCGTGGCTCAAGCATCACACTGTCTAGCTATTCAAGGAAACCGTATCATGCGAAGCCGCTAGCGTGAAGACATGAACAAAGCTAATCTCTACTTTTTTTTTGAGGGACATTAATCTCTAGTACTACATTCGTTTTCTTTTTTTCGCCCATAAAACTGTGGCTAGTGTAGGCCTAATTTGTTGTGAAGGCCCAGTGGGGTCAGTTACT
>JAPCYS010003434.1:0-42313 GCA_028641055.1 Alopecurus myosuroides
GATCACTCGGATTGATCGAATCCGAGCTTTCGGAGCATTCGTCACCGAGCTGAAAAATGCTGAAATGCTACTTATCAACAAGTGCATTCGGGACAAAACTGGCGAGTTCTCAGAAACCAGCAAGCTTCCGGAGGCGATTCAAGAAGTGGCGAACCAGCACGAATCCTGGCTCAAGTCTGCCGCCCGTTGTGGTGTGCGCATGGCCCTTGGGATTATGTGTATGCACTATACCACCGCCAAATCCTGGCGCATTGCCATTGGTATTCCACAAGGATACACGGAAACACAGCGGGCAAAGATCTTCGACTCTATCAAGGGACATGCCTCCAAGATAGCTCGGATGGTGTCCATCTCTACGTTCTACCCGGAGGAAGAGATTCGATCAACTCCGGAGAACCCGAGCGACATCAACGAGGACGACAAAGAGGAGTTCGTGGATGGTACCTAATCCTGCACAACTTGTAGCCAAATAAAACGTATTACTATTCTTACAATGTAATATCAATTGTAATGCATTCTATATTTTGTATGAACAAGTTTATGTCCTTTTGCAGTAAACTTTTTAACTTTGCAAGTTTTTCAGAGTTTTGAATTCCCTTTCTCCTAAGTTCTCTGGTTTGTATGCTTTAACTTTCTTTAGGGTTAAAGTGGATTCACGCCAAGTGACCTGGTTAAGAAACCAATCAGTCGAAACTCGAGATCATGGATTATACCTTGGAACTTTTACTTACTAAATCCGGTGAACTAACACAGCAAAAAATCAGATAATACTTAGGAATAATAATGTTTTTTTTTATAAAAAGTATGAACCTCAGGAACGCAGGCACAATCTTTCAGTTTTATAACTCCGAGCACACAGGCGCAATTCGGGTTAACATTGAAGCAAAATTGAAAGATCATTGGGAAATAGATAAGACAGAAACATGCTTGAAACAGAAAGTACAAAACAAAACAACAATGCATGAATTTCCGACAATTTTATTTCATGATCTCAATGATGTTTACATAGAATTTGAACTAAGTGTAAAAGGGACGTAACTGCTGGATGCTCCAGGGCCGTTTTGTCTCTCCTAGTTCTACATCTATTTTACTCTTTCTCTTGCGATTCATATTTTTGGATCGTCTTCTGTGTCTCGAATATCTACAAGGTAACATGACCCATTTTTCATAGCCTTGCTAACGACAAACGGTCCTTCCCAGATTGGGCCTAACGTGTGCTTCCTATCTTGTACCAATCTTAGCACCAAATCACCTTCTTTGAAAGACCGGTGTTCGATTTTCTGACTATGAAATCATCGCAGTCCTTGCTGATAAATGGCGGATCTTTGTAGCAAATACTCTTGTTCTTCTTCTAAGAGGTCAACGACATCCTGACGTGCTTTTTCGGCATCCGAGACATCATACGCCTTCACTCTTGGGCTATCATGGATCATATCCGTAGGAAGCATTGCTTCTGCACCATAAACCAAGAAAAAAAGCGTTTGCCCTGTTGATCTATTTGGCGTTGTTCGAATACTCCAAAGCACAGAAGGTAATTTTTCTACCCATGCTCCAGCTTCTCTATGAAGAGGAGATTCGAGTCTTGGGCGGATTCCTTGCAGTATCGAACTATTCATTCGTTCAACCTGACCATTGGATTATGGTTGTGCCACATATGCAAGATCTAGGCAAATTCCCGTTTGTCGATAATAGTTTGCCAACTCTCCAATTGAGAAATTTGTCCTGTTGTCCGTGATTATGCTATGTGGAATGTTGTATCACATGACTACGTCAATGACGAAATTTCTGGCAGTCACACCGTCAAGTTTTTTGATGGGTTTTGCTTCCACCCACTTGGTATACTTATCTACTGCAACGAGTAGATGTGTAAATCCGCCTCTTGCAGTTTTGAATGGTCCCATCATATGTAGCTCCCAGACCGCAAATGGCCATGTTATGGGGATAGTTTTGAGTGCTTGAGCCGGCATATTCGTCTGCTTGGCGTAATACTGACATCCGGCGCATGTATTCACTATGTGCTCTGCATCTGTGATGGTTGTGAGCCAGAAAAATCCTGTACGTAATGCTTTTTTAACTATGCTCTTTGATTGAGCATGATGTCCACAATCTTCTGCATGAATTTCTTGCAGAATCTCTCGTCCTTCTTCCGGCGAAATACATCGCTGAAAAATACCGATAGTACTGCGTTTGTATAGGCAACCATTTATTACCGTGTATACTTTGCATCGGTGTTGTATATGCCTTTGCAAGACTTCGTCTGCTCCATCCGGGAACTTCTGATTAACTAACAAGTTTAAGTATGTAATTTTCCAATCCGGGTTAACGAGAAAAACTTCTATTGACTCGGATACTAGAGGATAGTCAACATCTCCGCCTTTTATTGATGGTTCATGCAAATGCTGGACGAGCACACCAGGTGGTAGGGTTTTCACTCTTTCCGAGCCCATGCGGGCTAAAGCATCCGCGTTCCAATTTTCTTCCCTTTTGACGTGATGTACTTCAAATCCCAGGAAGCAAATGGCAAACTCGTCGACTGTTCTCTCATATTCGGCCATGATGGGGCTTTTAGCATCCCATGTGTGGTTCAGCTGATGCTCTACCAATTCTGAGTCACCATAGCGAAGTATACGTTTGACACCTATCTCCTTTGCAATATGAAAGCCAAGAAGCAATGCTTCGTATTCTGCCACATTGTTGCTGGCATTGAAGTGTATTTGTAATACATATTCCATTATGTCGCTTTTGGAGATTTAAGCACTACACCAACTCCAGCTCCTTCTTTCAATTTGGATTCATCGAAATGCATGATCCATATTCCGACTCCGGCATTGGTGTGTTTTCCATTACTTCTGTTCAATCAGCCACACTGCCAACACCTCGGATTTAATTGCCGTCCGGGGTTGGGACTTAATGTCGAATGCAGCAAGTTTAATGCCCCATTTGGATACTCTACCTGTTGCGTACGCATTCTTTATAATATCCCTTAGTGGTGCTTTTCTTACCACTGTTATGGAATGTCCTTGGAAATAATGACGGAGTTTTCGAGATGCAAAAAATATGCCATATGCCATCTTTTGATAATGTGGATACCTTTGTTTTGACTCGGAGAATACCTCGCTAACGAAATACACCGGATGTTGATCTGGAATACTCTGCTCGTCTTTCCGTCTTTCCACGATTATCACTATGCTAATACCCATGTTAGTTGCTGTAAGATATAGTAACATGGCTTCTTCGTATTTTGGGGATGCCAAAATCGGAGCTTTCATCAAGGTTTCTTTTAACCGGGTTAATGCTTTGTCCGCCTCTTCTGTCCATTCAAATTTGTCGGATTTCTTCAACAATTTGTATAATGGCAGAGCTTTGTCACCATGCTGGCTTATAAACCTGCTAACGACGGCTGCAGAACCCGTCAGTCTTTGGACATCTTTTAGCCATGTAGGCCTTAGGATGTTCTTGATCTTTTACGGGTTTACCTCTATTCCTCTGTGAGAAATGATAAAACCTAGAAGCTTTCCTGAGGGAGCCCTGAATACGCACTTTAATGGATTCAACTTCATTTTTTAAGTGCGGAGGTTATCGAAGGTTTCTCGTAGATCTTCAAGGAGTGTATCCTTTTCCTTGGAAACGAAGGCAATATCATCCACGTAAACATGGACGTTTTTGCCGATTTGACTATGCAAGCATCTTTGCATGCAACGCTGGTATGTTGCACCGACGTTCTTCAGTCCAAAAGGCATGGTTATGTAATAGTATGTTCCATAGGGGGTTATGAAAGAGGTTTTTATTTGGTCTTCTTCTTTCATACGTATTTGATGATACCCATAGTAAGCGTCCAAAAATCATATAAGCTCACAGCCAGCAGTGGCATCTATTATTTGATCGATTCGCGGTAACGCGAAGCTATCTTTTGGGCACAACTTGTTCAACCCGTTGTAATCTATACACATCCTAAGAATAATACTATCCTTCTTCGGGACTAATACTGGATTTGTAGACCAATCAGTATGTATAACTTCCCGGATAAAACCAGCTGCTAAAAGCCGGATAATTTCCTTGCCTATAGCCTTCCGCCTTCTTCCATCAAAACGACGGAGACCTTGTTTGACGGATTTTGATCCTGGAATCACCTTAAGTTGGTGCTCAGCAAGTTCCCTGGGAACACCTGGCATATCAGCAGGACACCAGGCGAAAATTTCCCAGTTCTCACGTAGGAACTTGGTGAGCATGCTTTCCTATTTGTCAGTCATTCCTGTTCCCACTACGACAAATTTTGTCGGATCTTTGGGATCCAGGACGACCTCTCTTGTATTCTCTGAGGCTTTGAAACTATCTGCCGACTTCTGGCTTTCTTTTCCTGCCGGCATTTCTGTCGGTGATACTTCCTTAGCCAGCTCCTTCAGTTCTTCCTTCCGAATCACTTGTTCGGCACAAAGGGTATTTTCCTTTCTCCAGCTTGTTCGCCAATTTGAAGTCGACAGATATGGTGATTACTCCTCTTTTTGGCCCTGGCATCTTCGGCTTGTTATAAATATAACATGATCTTGCCATGAATTTGGCAAAAGCCGGACGTCCGAGTATTGCGTGATAGACACTTTCGAACAACACAACCTAGAATGAGATCCTTTCCTGACGGAGGTGTTCTCTCTTTCAAAAGGTTACATCTAGGGAAATTTCTCCTAGGGATTGTGCTTGCCTGCCAGGAAAAATACCGTGAAAACGTACGTTGTTGTGTTTGAGCTGGGTCTCGGAGAGGTGTAGCTGCTTCAATGTACTTAAGTACATGATATTGATACTGGATCCTCCATCCATCAGCACTCTTTTGAGCCTAGTGTTTTGAACAATAGGGCTTATGACCAAAGCATGTGTGCCTAGTTCTAGGATGTTTCCAGGATGATCAGACTGATCCCAGGTAATTGGCGTATTTGAATACTTCATGTACTTTGGGTTAGAGGTACAACCACATTGATTTCACAAAGTTTTCTTTTTGCCTGTTTGGCTGAGGAGTTGCCAGGAAAGTTATGTTACATTCTCCTTCAACTCTCGGGAATTTTGGTTCTCCTTTCTGCTGCTGTTCCTGGATTTTATCGTCAGTGTACGACTCACTTTCTTCTTTTTAAGCTTTCGGCTCTTGCTTATTGAACTTCCTTTTGGAATTCTTTCCTTCATTCCCGGATTCTGCAGTGCCTTTCATGTGCTTGATAAGGCGGCACTGCGCATTGTGTGGGTAGGCTTCCCAAATTGCGAATGGTGGACACAGTTTTTCGACTTAATCTTTTCCCAATCTTCTTTAGAATAGGAGATGGGTTTTGTGCTTTTGCCTTTCCATGTTCTGCCATTATCCTTTCCAAAGGTTAAGTTTACTTCCTTGGGTTTTGTCTATGCTTCTGGAGTAGGCTTATTTTCAGAACGAGAAGCCTTTTTGGCTTGAACCAAAGCATCAATGTTTCCGCCTCTCGCTCTGATATCATCTTCAGCCGCTGCATGCTCATTGGCAGTGGTAAGCATAGATCTGAGATCTTTGTACTCTTTCGAACCAACCATAAACGATACGAGGCCGGGTTCCAGGCCATTGATGAAAGCATGCATTGCTTGTACATCACTTACTCCAGAGCAACTGTTCTTCATTCAGTCCATCTTGAGATAAAGTCGACGTACGACTCATCCTCATATTGAACGCAACGGTTCAGCTGGTTGATGCTCTTAGGGCATTTGTACGTACCCCGGAAGTGTTGAGCGAATACTCTAGCCATATGTTCCCAGCTGTTTACTGTTCTTGACGGAAGCTCGTTGATCCAATCTCTGGCTCCATCCAGCAACATTAGGGGGAGGAACTTTACAGCCTCTAAATCTGTCCCTTTGTTGATCTAGACGGCAATATAGTAATCTTAAAGCCATGTATCCAGGTTAGTACTTCCGGTATATTTTTGATAAGTTGGACCGACTTTGGCAAAGCCAAAGTGTAGACTTATTCTTCGGATCCTATCAGTGAAACACTTAGGTCCGAAGTATAGATCGTCTCTTTCCGCCTTATCGACGTGTGCGGAATACCTTCCAGCTGAATGAACAGAAGGGGATCTGCTCCGTTCTTGTTCATTGTTGCGCGAGTGCGCTCTTGTGGGATTATCCCTATTTCTTTCATGATCATGTCCTTTGAAATAAGGTGGAGTTCTGCTCCTTGGCCTTTCTTTGTTCCTTGGAGGAGTACGGGATCTCTCACGCCTGTGAGGATTGTCATATCTTCTGGCTTTATCACCTGGGTGTCTTGGCGGCGGCATAACTTTTTCGTCTTTCCGGTTTTGCTCCTCCCGTTCCTTGTATTCACAGGGATTATTTTCGTCTTTCGGCAGATGAGATCCTGTTCTGGACGCTGCATCCTTGTTATCCGGGATTTTCTTGTCCTTCTTAGGATCTCCTTACTTTTCCTTAGAATCGCCTGAATCTCCAGGTTCAGGTGCTCTAGCGGCGCACGTGGCATTTTTGCACAAGGCTGAGTCATCATGTAACTTCCCCGAACGTGCTTGTCCTCGCTGTTGCTGCTGTAATGTTTTTCCTAAGAAAGCATACACTCCCTGCAGTTTTTCATCATTGGAGTACAGATCGTCATTAAGGATGGCGAACGCGGCTTCCGCGTTTACGGCTGCGGTTTTGTATATGCGTTCGCCCCTTAGCATTAATGTCGTTAATCTGCCTTTGCCAAGAAGGGTTTTCAAACTTCTTTCTTGCTCGCAATTCATCCGGCTTTGAAATTCCGGGTAACCGCATAGGTTTAATTCTAGATCTATTCCTTCTTTCGTACTCCTCTGTTTCCTCCTACTGCATTTTAATGTCAGCCTGGGTTTTGAGGAGGTTTTCCCGAGTTCGGAACAGATGTTGATGCTGAAAGATCATCGTCCGTTTTGGTAATCATATGACAACATAACCATTTGATCTAATGTTTGTTCAATGAATGAAAATGCCCAGGTTATTAGGTTCACTAAGTTTATGGGGCACATGCTTGTTCTATATGAAAAGTGCTAGGTGAAAGGGAGCCAGGGAACCAAATTTGCAGGAGCGGAGGCTCCGGTGAATCCACCGGAGGCTCCGCGCAGGCTCCGGTGGGGGTCCGGTGGTAGCTCCGCCAAACCATCCCTCTGTTGGAGGAGAACGGAACCTACAGCGGAACCTCCGGTGGGCGGAACCTCCGCCAATTCCACCGGAGGCTCCGCCATCCGCCAAACACTTGGCTCACGCGCAAGCAGGGTCCGGTGCACCTCCGGTGGCACCTCCGCCAAAATGCCCTTATGTTACCGCAGGGCGGAGGTACCACCGGAGCCTCCGGTGGACATCCGGTGGACCCCATGGTCCAGTGCAAATGGGCTCCGGTGGAGGGTCCGGTGGTTGTTCCGCTAAACCACCCTTCTGTTACCGCAGAACGGAGGTTCCACCGGAAGCTCCGGTGCGCCTCCGGTGGGCGGAACCTCCGCAGTTTCCACCGGAGCCTCCGGGTCGTTCGTCAGCGCGTACAAGCTAGGGCACTGCGCAACTGCGCAGTGAACAGAAGACCACCGGAGCCTCCGGTGAAACCACCGGAGCCTCCGGTGAAACCACCGGAGCCTCCGGTGGGACTGGACTGCAACGACCACTTAAATGAAAGGTATATAAATACCCCTTCCCCTACCTCTTAAATGCCAAGCTTTTCCCATTCTCTCTCCTAGCCATTAATGAAAGCTTCAACCACCTAGATCTCCCACTCCGTCCACCCAAACACTCCCAAACTTGGTGGAGAGCTAGAGGAGACCTAGATCCACACTTCCACCAAAGGAATCTCAAATCCATCCACCACAACCTAGTAGATCTACAATCCTACTTGAGGCTTAGAAACCTTAGTAGATCTCGTGCTTGTAGTTTCCACCTTGTTGCAAGAAGCTACGGATTGCTTGAGAGCCTCCATCCATCTTGTGGAGTGACCTCAAGTCCTTGTAAGGGTTTGGTCAACGCCTTCAAGTCGACCTCATAGTGGAAACGAGCATCTCCCTCACCGGAGAAGCTCAAGGAGAACAAGGTGTGCACAACCGTGCTATTGAGGAGCGCCTAGGTGGCTCCCCACCTCTCCAACGTAGACGTACTTCTCTTTGAGAAGGAACTACGGTGAATCATATCCTTGTCTCCTTGTTTACACTTGTTGTTTGCTTTACTACCTTACGCTTTACTTCCGTTGCGCATATCGTTTTGTTCACATAGGTTGCTCACCTAGTTGCACATCTAGAGAACCTTACTTTATCTTGCTAAGCCCCACTAAAAGGAAAAGAAAAGAAAAATTGGTAGTCAACCTATTCACCCCCCCTCTAGTTGACCATAGTGCACTTTCAATTGGTATCAGAGCCTCGGCTCTTACTAAGGGCTTAACCGCCCAAGAGTACAATGGTCGATGAAAATGCCCCCGGAAGTTCTAGTGCGGAAATATCCAAAATGGCCGACACTATATCTAACCTACAAGATACGGTTGGAATTCTCCAAACCGAACTATGTAAGGTTAGCTCTAGTGTTAGCTCGGATGTGTCTAGCATGAAGAAAATGATGGAGGCACTGATGGGGAAAACCAAGGAGTCCACGGAACCACCTCTCACTACCGACGATGTTAGCTCGGACGAAGAATCCGTTCCGGATATCGACGAGATGGAAGCTAACATCGCTTTAGCTAAGGCGTTAGCCAAAGCAAAAGCCGATAAAAAGGCTAAGGGTGGTGTGAGCTCCGAGGGCTCCAAGTCTCAATCGGCTAACGGTTCGGGATCTCAATCTAAAGTTCCACCACCTCCCAATTACGACTCTATTCACCCTATTGCCACTATGCCACACATGGTTAATGTTGGAGTTCCTCCCATGCTTAACACTAACGAATTTTCTTCTTGGAAGTTCGATATGGAGTCTCACATTTCAGGATCTTGCACCGCATTGTGGAGAAGCATTCTATATGGATTTCACCCTCACGATCCGAACAACTTGACTCCAAGAGAGGATGTGGAATTTCAACTCAACAAGACCGCTCTTGTGACTATCCAAAAGGCCCTCCCAAGAGAACATCTTGAACACATTCGCGGTATCAAGACCGCCAAGGAAGCTTGGGATAAGCTTGACTCCTTGTTCCAAGGCAATGCAAGCATCCAATCATCAAAATACGATGTTGCTCTTGACAAGTCCGAGAACTTTGTCATGCATGAAGATGAGAGTCCCGAGGAGCTATATAGAAGAGTGGTCACCCTTGGCAATCAATTAAGGGACTTTGGAAAGGAGGAAATCTCCGATGAGTGGATCAAGAGGAAATTTGTCAAGGCCATAACTCCTTTTGAGAAGAATCTCTCCACTAGCATTCGAACAAGATCCGACTACAACTCACTCAACTCCATTGGTGTCCTTAGTGAGTTCATAGCCATATCTTTGTCTCACAAGAGCGCGGATGATGCTCTTGCTCGCTCAAGAGGCCATGGGAAGTCTCCTAACCTTGCCTTAAAATCTAAGGCCATGGCCAAAATAGAAGAAGTGGATGATGATGATGATGATGATGATGAGGAGGAGGAGGACTATGAGGATACATACAAGGGTGCCCAAAAATGTATTGCTCTTGCCATGCAAGGGTATTGGAAGAGATGGGAGGCTCACAAGGCCGGTGCCCCCCTCAAGGAACAAGACCTTTAGGAAGAAAGGGGAGCGGCCAAGGACTTGTTACAATTGTGGAAGTGCAAACCACTTCGTCAAGGAGTGTACTTTTGAGCCACGAGAAGAGAATGAAGGGAAGCTTGTTCGCAAGGACAAGAACAAGTCTCCACAAAACAAGAACCTCGCTAGAAGAGTCCCAAGGGCTCTATATGTTCAGGAGGGCCCAACATTGGAAACATACTACTCCGGAGATGAAGGAGAAGATGAAGTCGTAGGTGTCGCCCACGTCGCCATAGCTACGACTTCCTCTTCATCGGTCTCTCTATTCGAATCTCGCAATGAGAAGGCATCGATCCGACCTACATGTCTCATGGCAAAAGCCACCGCGGTAATATATTCCACCACCAAGTCTACTATCACTAGCTCTCCCTCACTATTGGATTGTGTTGAAAACATTGTTGATGATGAGGAGGCCAAGAACCTAGGATCTTGGTTGTGTAGTCCTGAAGGTGAAACTAAAGAAAAAGTAAAAGCTCTCCTAAGGCAACTTGATGACGCCAACTCTCTCATTGATGAGAAGGAGGAGATCATCACGACCTTGGAGAACCATGGCGGTAGCCATGAGAATCATGATGACGAACTCGTCAAGGCTCTCGAAAAGGAGAGATCCATGAGAGCTTCTCTTGAAGAGAAACTATCAAGTCTACAAGAGACTTATGCTATTAGTGTTTCTAAGCTTAGAAAAGATAACGAAAAATCTCTTGCCATGCTTAAGAAAGAACATGCCAAATCTCTTGTTTTACTTAAAGAATTTGAAGAGGAAGAGTTGAAGCTAGGAATAGCTCACCAAAAACTTGACGAGGAGCATGACAAACTAAAAAAGGAGTTTAAATCTCTTAAAGAAATCCATGACAAACTTGCTAAGTCTCGAATCAAGCTTCTAGCTCAACAATCTAATAAGCATGTTGCATCTTCATCAAATAGCATTGTTATTGTGCCTACCCCTTCTTCTACAACTAACATTGTAGGGAAGGAAAGAATTCTCAATGATGCAATAAGCTCTCAAGGTGCCAAGAAAGGAAAAGAGGGACTTGGCTTTGTTTCCAAGTCAAAGAAGAAATCCAAGAGTGTCACCTCTCCCTCCAATAATGTTATCTTTGTGAAATAGGGTGAGGTGCCCAAAGAAAAGGAGACCAACGCCATTATGAGTGGTGATACCTCTAGGGGGAGCATCACTCATAATGATTTTGCCGGAAAATATAACCCATCTTATGTTCTTATGAAATCTAGAGATGGACATGTTTATGCTAAATACGTTGGTACTTCTTATGGTGATGATTATCATTGGACTATTTGGGTTCCTAAGACCCTTATGACTAACAAAAGAGGACCCATTGAAGGATGGGTACCTAAATCAAGAAATTGATCTCTTGTAGGGAAACGCTTCCGGAGCACATAGATGGACAGTGGATAGTGGTGCATCCCAACACATGACCGGAAGCCATGACGCAATAAGTAATATTGAACCTCCTCTACCACATCTCAATTGCGTTACAATTGGTGACAAGTCCGAGCTTAAGGTATTGGGACGAGGCAAGTTAGCTATCTCAAATGATTTATCAATTGAGAATGTTCTCCTTGTTGAGTCCCTTGGCTATAACTTGATGTCCGTTCTTCAACTTGCAAATTGTGGTTTTACCTCGTTCTTTAATAAAGAGAGTGTGATTGTCACTTGGGAGACTTCTCTTAAAGTAGCCTTTGTTGGGTTTGTCGAGAACGACATGTATGTAGTGGACTTCTCTAAAGAAGACACGTGTGCCGCGACATGCCTAATGGCTAAAGTTGATGTGGGATGGCTTTGGCATCGCCGACTAGCCCACACCAATATGAGAATGTTACATGACCTCCAAAGTGGCAATCACGTTCTAGGACTAACCAAATCTAAGTTTGCTAAAGATCGTGTGTGTAGCTCTTGTACCTTTGGGAAGCAACATGGAGAACAACACCCAACCAAGACAACCATCTCCACCACAAGAATTCTCGAGCTCATTCACTTAGATCTCTTTGGCCCACTATCTTATGATAGCCTCGGAGGAAAGAAGTATTGCTTGGTGATTGTGGATGATTATTCAAGATATTGTTGGGTGTATTTCTTCAAGAGGAAAAGTGAGACTCAAAATAGAGTCATCGAGTTCATCACTCTAGTGGAGCGCCAACACAATGCTACCATCTTGGCCATTTGGAGTGATAATGGCTCGGAGTTCAAGAACTACACCGTTGAGGGTTTTCTTAGTGAAGAAGGCATTGCTCATCAATATTCCACTCCCTATACCCCTCAACAAAATGGTGTTGCGGAGAGAAAGAGTCGGACTTTGATGGATGCGGCTAGGACTATGATTGCGGAGTTCTCTTCTCCTTATAACTTTTGGGCCGAAGCCGTCTCCACCGCTTGTCATGCTACCAATCGGCTCTATCTTCGCAAGATCTTGAACAAGACTCCCTATGAGATTCTCACGGGCAAGAAACCGGATGTATCTTATTTCAAGGTCTTCGGTTGCAAGTGCTTCATTCGCAAGAAAGGAAAACGGTTGTCAAAATTTGAGACTAGATCTTATGAGGGTATCTTTGTTGGCTATGCCACGAATGCTCACGCCTATAGAGTCTACAACAAGTCCACCGGGCAAGTTGAAGAAGCTATAGACATGGTGTTTGATGAGGACAATGGCTCCCAAGGGGGGCGTATAGATCATGGTGTTGTAGGAGATGCAATTCCTCCCATCGTCATAAGAAGAATGGGGATTGGTGAAATAATTCCCATTGAGGGTTACCGGATGACGGAGGGAGAAGGACTATGCCCCACTCAAGTGGAGCCATTGACTACACCCGTTGATGATCAAGCTATCCAACAAGATGCACCAAGCCCTCAAGCTAACTATCAAGGCCAAGCTAATGAACAAGGCCAAGCAACACATCTAAATCATGATCAAGATTTATTATTGTTGAGAATGCTCAACCTAGTGGTGATTCATCCCATCTTTGATCAAGTACGAAATGAAGATGGACATGTCTCCGATGAAGAAGGTGATTCTCAATCAATATCCAAGGAATCTTTGCAGGAGATACTAGCTCGTAGAGCAAAGAGAAGGCTAGAGAATCTTGAACGAGCGGGTCATAAGGAGGACATGATTCTTGGACAAGTTCGTGGAAGAGTGGTCACTAGAAGGCAATTGGCGGATTTTAGCAAGGCTCATGCTTTTGTCTCCTTCATTGAACCCAAGAACGTATATGAAGCTCTCGAAGATCAAGATTGGCTTGAAGCCATGCATGATGAACTCAATAACTTCGAGCGCAACAAAGTGTGGAAATTAGTGCCAAGACCCAAGGATTGCAAAAATGTCATTGGCACCAAATGGGTGTTCAAGAACAAGCAAGACAAAGATGGCATTGTCATTTGCAACAAGGCAAGATTGGTGGCCCAAGGTTTTTCTCAAGTCGAAGGTATCGATTTCGGTGAAACTTTTGCCCCCGTAGCTCGCCTTGAATCCATTCGTATCTTACTTGCTTATGCATCTCATCACTTCAAGTTACAACAAATGGATGTCAAAAGTGCTTTCCTTAATGGTCCCATTAATGAGTTAGTATATGTCAAGCAACCTCCGGGTTTCGAGGATCCCAACCACCCCGATCATGTCTATAAACTTGATAAGGCGCTCTATGGACTTAAACAAGCTCCACGTGCGTGGTATGAGCACCTTAAAGAGTTTCTAGTAGATCGCGGGTTTAATGTTGGTTTAATCGATCCCACCCTCTTTACCAAGACGGTTGGAGGTGACTTGTTCATATGCCAACTCTATGTGGATGACATCATTTTTGGGTCTACTAACACCTTGTTCAATGAGGAGTTTTGCAAGCTTATGACCAATAGGTTTGAGATGTCTATGATGGGAGAGTTGGAGTTCTTTCTTGGCTTTGAGGTCAATCAATATTATGATGGGAGAGAACGGAGGTTCCACCGGAAGCTCCGGTGCGCCTCCGGTGGGCGGAACCTCCGCAGTTTCCACCGGAGCCTCCGGGCCGTTCGTCAGCGCGTACAAGCTAGGGCACTGCACAACTGCGCAGTGAACAGAAGACCACCGGAGCCTCCGGTGAAACCACCGGAGCCTCCGGTGGAACTGGACTGCAACGGCCACTTAAATGCAAGGGGTATAAATACCCCTTCCCCTACCTCTTAAATGCCAAGCTTTTCCCATTCTCTCTCCTAGCCATTAATGAAAGCTTCAACCACCTAGATCTCCCACTCCGTCCACCCAAACACTCCCAAACTTGGTGGAGAGCTAGAGGAGACCTAGATCCACACTTCCACCAAAGGAATCTCAAATCCATCCACCACAACCTAGTAGATCTACAATCCTACTTGAGGCTTAGAAACCTTAGTAGATCTCGTGCTTGTAGTTTCCACCTTGTTGCAAGAAGCTACGGATTGCTTGAGAGCCTCCATCCATCTTGTGGAGTGACCTCAAGTCCTTGTAAGGGTTTGGTCAACGCCTTCAAGTCGACCTCATAGTGGAAACGAGCATCTCCCTCACCGGAGAAGCTCAAGGAGAACAAGGTGTGCACAACCGTGCTATTGAGGAGCGCCTAGGTGGCTCCCCACCTCTCCAACGTAGACGTACTTCTCTTTGAGAAGGAACTACGGTGAATCATATCCTTGTCTCCTTGTTTACACTTGTTGTTTGCTTTACTACCTTACGCTTTACTTCCGTTGCGCATATCGTTTTGTTCACATAGGTTGCTCACCTAGTTGCACATCTAGAGAACCTTACTTTATCTTGATAAGCCCCACTAAAAGGAAAAGAAAAGAAAAATTGGTAGTCAACCTATTCACCCCCCCTCTAGTTGACCATAGTGCACTTTCAGCTGCTGCCGCTGTATAGCTTGTCTCCTGGCTTCCAGCACTTCCGGGGGCTCGTCTCGTGCCACCGGGGTTTGAATCAGATCAATTTCCTCCTGTTCCGACATTTGGGGAACATTGATCTCAGCCTTTTTCTTGCCCGCAGGCTTGACTCTGCTGCTTCCTCCTACTTCCAGGTTTTGGTTGGCAATGTCTGCCAATTTTTCCATCTTTTTTTTTCTGGAGTTTAGATTGGTTTTCTTAGTAGACTTCTTTTTCTTCTTGGAAATAGAGGTTTCTTGCTAGGTTCTTCTTCCGTCAATTCTCTGACATCAGGGTAAGTCGGACTAGCTTCGCCTTCCTCTTCTTCCTCATCTAGCGGAGGTGTTTTGGGATCTTCATCTTCCTCAGCATCCGAATTTCCAGTCGGTTTTGCCATAAGTACTTCATGAAAACTCCCTTGCACATATTTGAGCTTTCTTTTGAAAGCCTCGTCATCTTCATCTTCGGAATCTGACTCTGCAGATCCGGTTTCCGAGTCTAGCTTTGCTTCTATGGATGCTAGCACAGATTTAGCTTCCGAGTTTGGTGATTGAACGATGACTCTCAGATCTTCCTCTTTTTCAGTGGGATCATGGTTTTCTGCCTTTTCCACGGGATTTTCGTCTTTCGTGTTTTCAACGATCTCAGACTGCAGCATACCAATGAAGTGGGATCTGATTGCAGGCATCTCCGGAGAGGCAGCGAATCCATATGTATTTTGGCGATATGCAACTATGGAAGCTTGATCTGCTCCTATGTATGAATAAGGCAAATCTGAGCAGAATACGACATTGAAGCCTTCATCTATTGGCCATAGGGAGAGTGTGATTCGCTTGTAGAGTTGAAACTATGGATGGTGCGTTGAGAACCCCAAGAGGAGGGTGTGATGAGTGCAGCTGTAAGAATTTCCCTCAGTTAAGAAGCAAGGTTATCAATCCAGTAGGAGAAAGAGGATCTTCGGAAGGTTGATGCCACTGACGGTGGTGATGGCTCACCGGTGTCAGCAACAACGCGGAATCTGCACACAATACAACCAAAATACTTTGTCCCAACGGTACAGTGAGGTTGTCAATCTGACCGGTCTTGCTGAAAACAAAGATTAGACGTATAATATGGAAAATAATGTATGCTTGCAGCAAGTAAAGAAAGCAGGAAATTGCAGTGGTTTGTTTAACAGTGTAGGAAAATGAACCGGGGTTCATAGGTTCACTAGTGTTGTCTCTCCATAAAAGATAGCATGCTGGGTGAAACAAATTACAACTAGGCAATTAACAAATAAAGGTTGCACCGTAGTGCACATTCATGACATGAAGACTGCTATGATATTTAGTGCGGGCATTACAACAATATACATAGGCCGTAATCCAACTGCATCTATGACTAATAATCCACCCTTAGGTTATCATCCGAACCCTCTTAGGTATTAAGTTGCAAGCAACAGATAATCGCACTAAGCAATGTGTGTAATGTAAGCAATGATTGTACATGCAGGCACTCACACCGCTGTTTTCTCCCTAGCGGCAACAACACATCCTCCCCTGTCACGTTTCTGTCACTCGAGCGCAGGTGAAAAGGAGACATGAACCCACTATCGAGCTGTAACATCCCTGATTTTTTTGGAAAATGCAAAAATCACAAAAATTTGAAACTTTTTGTTTTCATGTTATGCAATTCACCAAAAACCAAATAAAGTACAAGAACAAAAGAAAACATTATGGTATTTTCCATAGTAATGAAATTAGCAATCCAATTATGCCTCAAAATTATTTTTATAACTATGTGAATGGAAAATGTTTTTCTCAAACCTTAAGGGTATAAAATAGTTTTCTCAACTAGATGCTTTCAAATGATTGTTTTGAAGTCCCATCTATTAATAATATTCCATCTACCAAATTGCTTGATTATGAAAACATTCTCAAAGCCAAATATTAACCATATCACTTTTAACTACTATGACAAGTGTTAGTAACAAAATATTTTCCATCAATTTGTTTTGTGAAAAGGACTTAAAGAAACATATTCTCAAAGGTGTTATTTTTCCGATTCCTATTTGAGCATATTTTCAATTAAACTATTATGCTATTTTGGAAATGGCATTAAGTTATTATTGGTGTTTTATTCTTATAATGAAAAACATTTTTTTTAAATGTGTTGAAACACCACAAAAATATTATTATGTGAAAGATTTTATTTTTACAAAACTTTAGAAATTGAACTGAGGCTATTTGGAATGTTGAATCCAAAGATATGGTTAATTGAATAAAAAAAAGAGAAACAAAATAGAGCAGCCAGCCCGCCCCCCTAGGCCTCTAACCCGCAGCAGCCCACCTCCCTCTCCCTCCAACTATCTCTCTCGCGCGCGCAGCCCAGTAAAAAACCCGAGCCCAACAGCGGCAGAGCCCGATACCCCTTCCCCTCTCTATTCCACGCGGGGGCCACCTGGACGTCACCGATGTCGTCGTCGTCATCTTCCTCACGGAAGGCAACCGCGACAGTCACGCCCCGATTTTTTCTCCGCGTCAATTCCGGTCATCAAGGCCATGATTGCCTTCCCTCCTTGGCCCTACATATAGCCCCCGAGCTCCTCTCCATTTCCCCTCTCCTCTCTCTCTTAACGACGCCCCGAGGGCGCAGCTATTCCTCATCGGAGCCCCGCACTGCTGTCGCCTTCTCTTGCAGATTCCGGCCGCCACGGTGAGCCTCTGGAGCCCTGTTGGTCCTTATCCACTCCCCGCGTCCGGGCGGATCTCCTAATGCCCGTGCCTGTTTTTCTTGGGCAACAAATCGAGCAAGACCACGATGACCGAAGCTTCCCCGCCGCCCTCCGCTCATCGCCGTGGCCAGAACGTCCGCCTAGTCCTCCCGTGGGCGCCATCGTTTCTGCATCGACAAGACGCACCTCCCCGTGGTGTCCGTTAAGCTCGAGGACCACCGGAACGTCGCCGGCGTGAAGATCCCGAGCGCCCGCACCACCGCGCCACCATTTTTCGGCGGGATTCCACCGGTGAGCTCTTCCCCCTCTTTATGCCGTTAGATCTGATCAACGGCCTAGATTAGTTCCTCCCCGAAGGGGTACGCTAGATCCAACGATCCAGATCCAACCACTTAACCACGTCACCCGCCCAGTCAGCTCGCCACGTAGACGCCCAGTCAGCACGCCTGGCCAACCATAGCAAGCCACGTGGCCCAGCCTTTAATTCAAATTTATCTCCGAGTAGGATTTTTGGCAAATTTGCAGAAAAGCCCCTACAACTTCAAATCATCATATATTTTCAAACATAAGTCCAAATTTAGCAAACTTGGACTTTTTGAAATCCCCTGGATCTGTAGAATCTTTCGGCACTGTTCAAATTCAAATTTGACAAACTTAAATTTGTTCAAATTCAAATATGCTTGTTTGATGAAATTTGGCATAATTCAAATTCTACAAATCCAAAAAATTTAAATAAAATATATTTGGAAACCTTAGGATGTGTACTTTCATATCCTCTGTCCCAAAATAAAAATTGAACAAATTAAAATTTATTTTAGAATTATATGGCCATTTTAGCAAATTTGACTTAGTTTAAATTCTATAAATAATTTTAATATGTTTTCTTAGGCAATGTTGCTCCATATGGCAACCTTAATCCACAGAAACCAGTGCCATAGAATTTTGGACACATATGAGCCATAACCATGTATTTTAGGCCAAGTTATCACACACATGTTTCACAGCATATTAAAAATGACTTAGTAAATATTTTTGCTTAAGTGGTTCTATGTGTGTATGGCTATATGAAACCAAGGCTAAGTCCTTAGTGAAGTTTCAACTTATACTTAGCCAACAAATGAACCTAAAAACACTAGTACAAATGTTTCCATCAACTTCTTGTCTCCCCATGCTTGCTTCAAGATTTCACCAAGTTGGGATTTGTGAGAACCATGAAGTGCAATGGAGGACTTAACCATCTAGAGATTTTTCAACATGAAGATAGAAGACCAATGAAGGACTTAGCAAATAAAACAAACTTCAGAAGCATCTCCAGGAAGTGGAAGCACTTAGAAGAAAACCAGAGAAACTTCCGGAAGACTAACCCCCTTTCTCTCTAAGTCTTTTTCCTCCCCTTTTCTATTCTTCTCATTTCAACTTGATGGCCAAATGAAGAGAAACAAGGAAGATCATTGAAGAAATGACTTAGGATCCACAACAATATGAAGCATACTCCATCAAGTGCAAGTACATGAAGAAATGAAGAAGAAGACTCACCTCTCCCATTCTATCCTCTTGTCTCATTTCTCCTCTATTTTGACTTAGTGATATTTTCACATTTGTTAAATAAAAAAAAACTTATTTGTGACCACGCCACTTGGGAAACAACTAGTGAGAAAACCATGAAGACTATCAAGACCAATAGAAGCACCACACCAAGGAAGGAAACAACTTAGATGGCATGATGATGATCTTCAAGAAGGCAATCACATGAGGACTAGAAGCAATCCATACAAGTTGAAGAATAATAAGTTATTTTTGTCCAACCATTGACCCAAATGGAAAACCCAAGACTTAGTAATATTTTCCCTTTGATGATGAAGTTAGTAGACCTACCCTAACCACAATGGAAAATACTAACATAGTCACTCAAATATTTTTGAAGGTGAATATGACCAAGTGTTTGCATGTATTACTTTAGTTGAAGAAGTAATTTGTTTATTCTATGTGAACTCTTGGAACTTCCTTGAAAAATATGTTATCATAAAGTTTGATCACTTCAAACTCAACCAAGTCCCACCCAAGTGTTTTTCATGAAACTTTCTTTTGGATCCATCATAGCTTTAACAAACCCATGCCCTAGTAGCTAACCATAAACCCTTTTGCTAGGTTTGTTACTTAGTATGCTTCTTCACTTATGTGTTTGATTGCTAGTATGCTTGTTTACTTTTTTATTGTGTTTTAAATAAATAGATTGTACGGAGAGCAACGATCTTTTATGAAGAGAGTGTGATTCCTTCACCAACTTCAACAAGGCAAGTAACACACCATCAACTACCCATTATTTTCTATATGCATTAGTTTATTTTGAGTAGTATACATGATAGGAGATTTTAATAAGTTATATTATGCTATGCTATTATCCTAGTAGTGTGTAGCCATCCCTTATACCTTGATATTTGATAGCCTTTGAACTTAGTAGATGCTATGAAATGTTACAAATTGTTTTATTAGATGTTGAGGAAAAATTCTAAGTATAGCATTCAATGAAACACCTGGGTGGATTTTGGATGTGATTGGTTTATGTTGAGTGTTTCCTCAGGGCCCTTGTCTAAGGGTTATTCCACTTGAGGTTGTCACTTGAGGATGGACACCCAGGAACAAAGAGATTACTATGTCCTTCTAAGTTTAGCAGCTTTCCGTGAAGCCTTTTGACATATGGGCTCTGTCTTGATCAACTAAGTTGTGAGAGTTCAGCCAGACTTGACTAGCAGATGTAGCAAAATTATAGGTGGAACGGTCTTGCCGGTTGGTTTGGACTTCTTCTTCTGAAAGATCTCGTCTCAATTCTCTCCTTTCCATGATGCACTCCGGGTGTATAGGATGTTTGGGCTAATTGAAGACAAAGGGTGAAAGTGCACAACCTCTGCAGAGTCAACAAACTAAGATCTTAGCCGAGTCCCCAGTTATGGACAACTATGAGCACCTGGACAAGGATTGACAGAAGAATCTCATCACCAATTTCAGTAAGTAAAATTTTGACCAAGTGAAGAGTATTGTGGTGCTTGGATCTTAATCCAATGTTGCCACCCTTTGAAAAGAAAAGTTGTTTTACAAAAGTGATAGGAGAAAACTGGCTTTATGCAAACTTAGCCAAAACTCCACTCAGCCAAATAAGCATGTAGTATTAGTCTTGCCATTTATATCCACCATAGTGTTACTTTCCAATACATTAAATTGTATTTACTCCCTTGTGGCTGCATATTCCATATTGCAGATGTTTCTGAAGACGAGTGAGGATTTCGTTTAGGATCTCGAGACTATCGCCAACATGTTTTGCCTGTGGCATATGAAGAAGATGGGCTCAATGTTGTTCTATGTTTTCTGCTGTAGTTCTTTGTTTTCTACTAGTCTTCTAAGACTATGCAAGTTGTAATACTATTTTCTAAACACTGGATCATGCGATGTCATAGAATTTGATGCATTTGCATGATATTTCATTTTGTACTGTGGTGCTAGCAATTGATCCAGGGACTACCACACTAACACAGATGTTCTTACATTATTTAAATGTGGGAACGTTACACGAGCATAAATACTCCCTCTTGGAGTCACTAGTAACTACTTGGCCAGAGCAACCACTAGCAACGGAAAGCATGCAAGATCACAAATAACATATGCAATAAAAGACTATAATCAACTTGGCATAAGTTCAATATTCATCGGATCCCAGCAAACACAGCACATAGAGTTACATAAGAACAATCTCGATCATGTTAGGCAGCTCACGAGATCTAAACATGGAGGCATAGGAGGAAAAGACAACCATCTAGCTACTGCTATGGACCCGTAGTCCAAGGATGAACTACTCACGCGTCACTCCGGAGGCAGGCATGGTGATGAAGAAGCCTCCGGTGATGAGCTCCTCTCCGGCAGGGTGCCGGAGACAGCTTCAAAAACCCTCTGATCTAGGGTTGACGACGACGCCGGCTGCGGAACTTTTCAGGGATTTTTTATCAGGTATCTAGGGTTTTCCATCTGGGGGAATAAATAGGCGAAAGGGCAAAGGCGGTGGACCCCAAGGGGCCCCACACCACCCCTAGCGCGACCAAGTGGGGGCACGCCACCCCATGGTGTGGGCCCCCTGGTGCCCGTCTTCGACCCCTCTTTAGTCTTCTGGTTGCTTCCGGGCAAAATAGGAACTTCGGGATTTGTGGGGTCCAATTTCGAGAATATTTCCAGAACAACTTTTCTGAAATAAAAAACAGCAGAAAACAGAGAACTGGCACTTGGCATCTTGTTAATAGGTTAGTCCCAGAAAACGTGTAAAAATGACATAAAGAAGGGAGAAAACATGTAGCAATTGGCATAATATTATCATGGAGCATCAGAAATTATAGATACGTTGGAGACGTATCAAGCATCCCCAAGCTTGGTTCCTACTCGTCCTCGAGTAGGTAAAGGTAAAACAATAATTTCTGAGGTGACATGCTACTAACATAAACTTGATCATAAAAATGTAAAGGCATATGTAAGCCAAGATCATAGAACTTTTAACACAAACATGATAAATAGAATTTTAATAATAAAGCATAGCAATCACTTTTCATCATGAGAAGTATCTCAAATAAAAGTTCATGAATAACAATGCAAAGAAAGATATATGTTTGTTTCAGGTACAGAGAAAGCATGGCAAAGTGATATTTCGCTAGTCCTTAAGAGTGGGGCAAAACATAAATGCCAGGACACCTTCAAAGCTCATGAGGAAGACTAGAGCAAATAATTTGAGAACAAACAATAACACATCATGAATCAATTAATAATGTTTGTGGGACAAATGCACATAAAACTCAGAATGGAAAAAATGCTCTCTCAACTGTGCATAAAGTTAGAAGATGGAGACTCAACATAAAAGTAAAAGAAAGGCCCTTCGCAGAGGGAAGCAGGGATCACTCATGTGTTAGAGCTTTTTATTTTATTAAATATAGGTATTAAAAGTTTGACACTCCCCCATCCATCTTTCAAAAACCATGGCTAACCGAATCCTCGGGTGCGTGCCAACAATCACATACCATGGAGGAGTCTCTATATTTTGAGAGATGTATGCTAATTCAGGTTGTAAGCGGCGCGGGAGGTCCCGCAAAGCCGCCACGCCGCCCCGCAAAACGCCGCTGGGCAGCCCGTATCGCTGCTGGCGGGCTGAAGCGGTCAACCCGCGTAATACACCAGACATCCCGCTAGCCGCAAGACCCGCATCCCTGCATAACCTCGTCTCTAGCGATGGGAAAAAATCTGCCCGCGGCGCCACCCGCCTGACTGTCTTCCTCCGTCCAGCTCGAGCTGCAGCTCTCCAGCGACATATCCCAGGATCTGCTCGGTGTCCCTGATGCTAGGGTCGACGGCGCCGCCGCCGCCATCTACACATCGGGTGTGCGGTCTGCCCTGGATTCTTGATGGAGATGTTCCTCCACCGTCTCCTTCACGCGCTGAAGAGGATGCGTCGTTTGAAGAAGTCGCCACACTCGCCGCTGCTTCTCCATCTCCGACCCTCGTCCGTGTAATCCGTCCATCCCGTTTTAGCACTGCTGCTGTAGACTGTTGCTATTTAGCACCGTTGAGCACTTGCAAGTACTGTTGTGAGCTGCTCTGGATACTATTTCTTCCACCCTGTTATTACCATATTGTGTTTCCACTAGCGGGATAAAGCGGGCCGATGCGGGCAGCCACTGTATCCCGCACTGATTCAAGCGGTTTGTGGTGGGCAGCCCCGAGGGTCCGCAAGCATGACACTGTCCCGCATATTGCTGTAGCGGACAGCCGCAACCTGCCCCGCTAACAACCTGAATGCTAATGTCAACGAATGGTAAACAAAAAATACAGTACGTCACAAGCCAACTGAATTCAAAAGAGCGGCTCCCATATGAAGGACGCATCTGGGTAGAAGGTCGTCCCTCTTTCTCTTTTGTTTACACAATTATGCTTTGACTGATAAATCAGGGGCAAAAATAGTGAAGAGATTTTGTGTGTATTAATCTAGGGCTGGGCACCCCGCTGCCAGCTCTTCTATCATTTGGATAAGCGGATCAAGCCACTAGTCTAGGGTGTGAAATCCAATCAACAAGTGAGATAAAGATTCTCTATTTACGTCCTCATGAGCAAAAACAGGATTATAAAGCAGGAGTACTTTTGAAGGTTTTAAAGGTAACACATGAGCAATTTACTTGGAGAGGCAGTTAAATACCACATGTAGGTAGGTATGGTGGACACAATGGGAAAACTTGGTTTTAGGGAGTTGGATGCACGAGTATAGCTCATACTCAGTACAGGTGGAGGCTAGCAAAAGACTGGGAGCGACAAATCAAGAGAGCATTAGAGCCATAATCATGCATAGCGATATAAACATCATTAATTAAAGCATGAGAAGTATCACAAGTTCAAAAAATAAATGATCATAGAGGCTATTAGTGACTGGTTCATAGTCATAAATATGGTGTGAGCATGTGCCAAGTCAACCAAATAAAACATTCAAAGGAGAATACCATAAATTTATGCTTCAGCATGACAAGAACAACTCATGAATATTTCAATGTCACATTAAACACTCTCAGCTATTTGAGGCTAATCATATTACTCAATAACCACAAGGCTTTAAAACTAAAATAACATCTAGTATGATATGAAAAAGTTCTAGCCACAGTCTATACAAGCTTCTACTTGCACCATAAAAAATTCTACTTTAAGCAGCAGTTTCTTCTCCCAACAAGCACCATACAAGATATGTTTTAACAAAAATACTCTTCATGATACAGCAATAAAACATGAGAGCGCTCACATAACACTACTAAAACTAATAGCTCTTAAAAGAGATGCATGCAAAACAGGAGCTAAATAAATGCAGTAGCCAGACAAAGATTAAGAATACAAAGTATTCCCATGAAAAAGCTTAGCGTGTCACTCTCCAATAAAAGAATGCTGGGGTCCAACCAAGCTTATTGCAAAAATAAAAATAAACTTAAAGAAAAAAAAAAGACGCTCCAAGTAAAGCACATAAGATGTGACCGAATAAAAATATAGTTTCACTAGAAGTGACCTGATAATTTGTCGATGAAGAAGGGGATGCCTTGGGAATACCCAAGATTAAATGCTTGAGTCTTCTTGGAATTTGTTGGGATGAAACACCGGGGGCATCCCCAAGCTTAGTATTTTCACTCTTCTTGATCACGTCATATCATACTCTTCTCTTGACTCTTGAAAACTTCCTTCACACCAAACTTCTCACAATCTTCATTAGCAACGTTAGTGCAATCGAAATAATAAATTCACATGGTTCAGTTTCAACACAAGCCTAACACTCATAACTTATTTTGAAACTCTTCTTCTCAAAAGAACACCAAAAGAAAGAGATTAAGATACAAATGCAATTATTGGCAGAAATCTATCAAAACAGGACAGCAGGTAAAGATGATTTTTTTCGAAAATCTTCTGTTGCTCAAATGAAAAGGTGTTCAACTAAGAAAATTTGCGTATATAGCCCAGGACTACGCACCAAAAAACTCAGGTCATTTTGAATTTTCTGTGATTTTATACGAATATAACAGTGGACAGCAGAAATCTATTTCCTGCGCAGAAATCCGAAATATAGCCTCAACGTTCCACTAGAGGCTTTACTTGGCTCAACAAAGACACAAAACAAAAGATACAAAGGGGTTGCTAAGGAACCAGAAAACACCCAGGTGTAAAGAAAACAAAAGAAAACAACGGAAAACGGGTTGAAAACGGAGAAATAAAACGAGTTGTCTCCCGGTAGCGCTTTTCTTTAACGCCTTTCAGCTAGGCACATAAAGCAAGAAGATGCTGACATAATAAATATGCGTTAAGAAAAAGAGAGCATCAAGAAGCAAGTATAAAACAAATTTAAGTCTAACTCACTTCCTATGCATAGGAATCTTGTAAAGAAATAAATTCAAGAAGCTCAAACTAGAAATAATGAGAAGGTAGAACAAGAGCAACTTCAAAACTTTCAACACAAAGAGAGGTGTTTTAGTAACATGAAAATTCCTACAACCATATTTTCCTCTCTATAATAATTTTCAGTAACATCATGAACAAAGTCAACAACATAATTATCACATAAAGCATGTTTGTCATGGTCTAAAAGAATACAATTCATATCAAGCTCCAAAATAGTGGGATCAAAATTTAAAATCAGCTCCTCTTTTTTCCCACTTTTAGCAATATCAAAACAAGATGACCGATCACTCATAAAATGTATAGGACACATTATAGCAATCTTATTTTCAGTAGCACTATAATTTATAACATCAGGTAACATAGGACCATCATCAAGAGCATTATCATAAGATTTATCTAAGTAGCATGGATTATCACAAATAACAGTAACAATATCATTCTCACAAGTTTCATTCATAGTAGTATGTGTTAAGGAGTGTTAGTATAGGTCTACGAGTCCGTATTAGTCTAGGTTTCCTTACTTATATCTCAAGTCATATGTAATATATATATGCCCCATGGGCCTCCTAATAATACAAGTTGCCTATTCATAACATGGTATCAGAGCTGGGTTATTTTTTTGGACGCCGCAACTCGTCCTTCTGATCCAATCTCGATCGAATTTTTTGGTCTCACATCCGTTTGAGGTCTCCTCTGCCCGAGAGCTTCTCTGTCTGCGTTTCCTCCAAGCCCGTACAAGAGATGCGTACAGGAGCTAGCATCGTGAATCCTCGTCCTGCTTGAGCTACCGCAGTCCGTACACGTGAAGCCTGGACCTGCAATGCTCGTCTGCCCAGATTGCCGGCTGCTGCCAGCCTTTGTCACCGGTTTTCGCCCGCCTGCAGGTCACCGTCTCCGGCCGCCACCTCCATCCGCTCCGTCCTGCTGTCTGCTCCCGCCCGACCCCAGCCCATCAGATCTCGGCCGCTCCCTCCTCCAGTCCGGCTGCTCCGCCTGCTGTATCGTGTGCGTGTGCGTGCGCATGCGCTTGTTTCGAGTCAACGCATGCTGCTCTCGCGTTCCAGATTGGATCGTAGGAGCATGTCTGCTCTCCAAGGCCAGCTGATCGGCTGGGCTCCTTCCTCTGTTTTGGTTGGGCTCAGTTCACGTGGGCTGCTCTGTTTCTTCTGTTTAGTCGCTTTAGTGGCCTTCGATCCAGCTTGATTCCGTAAAAAAAAATAAAAAAAATAGGTTCTCGTCGTCTAGCACCATCTATTCACTCTCTGGTGATTTTCACGGTGCGCTTCCTAGTTGTGCTATATTTTCTGCTGAGTCCACCAAGTCCGTTGTTCTTCGTGTTTCTGATGTCATGAGAGTCCAGTATACCTTCATTTGTCAGCCTATATTCTCGGTCCATTTGTGGCCTCTTATTCTTGGTCCTTTTGTGGTCTCGGTCCGTTTGTGGCCTCCTATTCTCGGTCTGTTTGTGGCCTCCTATTCCGGTCATTTTGTGGCCTTTTATTATTGGTCCTTTTGTGGTGACGGTCCTTTTGTGGCCTCCTATTCTTGGTCCTTTTGTGGCCTCCTTTTCTTGGTCCTGGTCCTTCTATGGGATTTTTGTGGCCTCATTTCGCATTGTCATTGATCTACGCACATTCTTTCGCAATTGGACTTCTTATGTCGTTGGCTTTTTTGTGCTATGATCGTTTGTGACATGCTCTTTGTTTGATTGAATATCCGTCTTTGTCTTGGCTCTACAGGTTTTGAAGATGCGGAGTTTGGATTATCGTTTTTTAGTGTTACACTTCTTCAAATGCAATGCTATTGCATACGCTTTGCATTTGAGGCGGGGTGTTAAGGAGTGTTAGTATAGGTCTAGGAGTCCGTATTAGTCTAGGTTTCCTTACTTCTATCTCAAGGCATATGTAATATATATATGCCCCATCGGCCTCCTAATAATACAAGTTGCCTATTCATAACAGTATCAAGGTCACAAGTATAGGAAGTACCAATTTCATCAAATAATATATGAGTTAAAGAGTTACTATCATTGGTAGGTAGACATGGCTTCCATTCTTCCTCCTATTGATCATCACTCTCCTCCTCTTTTTCATCCAATGAGCTTCCAGATTCAGCAGTTTCTTCTTCCATAGGTTCCTACAAGGCATTACTTACTTCCTTAGGTTGAGAGCACTTATTAAGATATTCCATTATGTAGTAATTACAATCCTTGTAATTATCAAAGCAATATTCAAGTATAGGATAAATCTCATATTTATAAGGTGCATCATCAATACTTTCAAGTAAATAGGCAATTACGAATGCACCCTTCCTAGCAATAAATTCTTCAATTTGTTCCACATCATATAATTCATAATTTCCCTTAACATAAGAGGATATGGTAACACCATCATTATACTCACATTAAAAAGGGAGGTGTTTATACCTCCTACAACAACACGATTTATCAAATCAATTAGTAACATTATAAGTAGAGCATAAGTTTTTAGCATAGTCATGCAATTTATTAATTTGCTCCCATAAGTATTTCCGTTTTTGTGACAAGCGGTATTCCTTATAATAATTTTGTTGTTCATACGTGAACCCATCTTGCCTAAAATATCTAGTTTCAAAGACATCAAACATTGATAGCAAGCATGATAAAGCAAAAAAAATAACAACTAGAATAAGAACTATTTTTTTTTTGTGTTTTTGATAAACAGAAGCAAACAAGACAAAATAAAATAAACTAAGCAAAACAAAAACAAAGTAAAGAGATTGGAAGTGAGAGACTTCCCTTGCCAGAAGACTTCTTTCTCCCCGGCAACGGCGCCAGAAATTCTTGATTCGCTTGCAGAGTTGAAACTATGGATGGTCTATTGGGAACCCCAAGAGGAGGGTGTGATGAGTGCAGCGGTAAGAATTTCCCTCAGTTAAGAACCAAGGTTATCAATCCAGTAGGACAAAGAGGATCTTCGGAAGATTGATGCCACTGATGGTGGTGATGGCTCACTGGTGTCAGCAACAACGCGTAATCTGCACACAACACAACCAAAATACTTTGTCCCAATGGTACAGTGAGATTGTCAATCTCACTGCTCTAGCTGAAAACAAAGATTAGACGTATAGTGTGGAAAATAACGTATGCTTGCAGTAAGTAAAGAAAGCAGGAAATTGCAGTGGTTTGTTTAACAGTGTAGGAAAATGGACCGGGGTTCATAGGTTCACTAGTGGTGTCTCTCCATAAAAGATAGCATGTTGGGTGAACAAGTTACAACTAGGCAATTAACAAATAAAGGTTGCACCGTAGTGCACATTCATGACATGAAGACTACTATGATATTCAGTGTGGGCATTACAACAATATACATAGACCATAATCCAACTGCATCTATGACTAATAATCCACCCTTAGGTTATCATCCGAATCCCCTTAGGTATTAAGTTGCAAGCAACAGATAATCGCATTAAGCAATGTGTGTAATGTAAGCAATGATTGTACACGCGGGCACTCACATCCGTTGTTTTCTCCCTAGTGGCAACAACACATCCTCCCCCGTCACGTTTCTGTCACTCGAGCACAGGCGAAAAGGAGACATGAACCCACTATCGAGCATAAATACTCCCTCTTGGATTCACTAGCAATTAGTTGGCCAGAGAAACCACTAGCAACGGAAAGCATGCAAGATCACAAATAACATATGCAATAAAAGATTATAATCAAATTGGCATAAGTTCAATATTCATTGGATCCCAGCAAACACAGCACATAGAGTTACATAAGAACAATCTCGATCATGTTAGGTAGCTCACAAGATCTAAACATGGAGGCATAGGAGGAGAAGACAACCATCTAGCTACTGCTATGGACCCGTAGTCCAAGGATGAACTACTCACGCGTCACTCCGGAGGCAGGCATGGTGATGAAGAAGCCTCCGGTGATGAGCTCCTCTCCGGCAGGGTGCTGGAGACAGCTTCAAAAACCCTCTGATCTAGGGTTGACGATGACGCCGGCTGCGGAACTTTTCGAGGATTTTTTATCAGGTATCTAGGGTTTTCCATCTGGGGGGAATAAATAGGCGAAAGGGCAAAGGCGGTGGACCCCAAGGGGCCCCACACCACCCCCTAGCGCGACCAAGTGGGGGCGCGCCACCCCATGGTGTGGCCCCCTAGTGCCCATCTTCGACTCCTCTTCGGTCTTCTGGATGCTTCCGGGGAAAATAGGAATTTCGGGACTTGTGGGGTCCAATTCCGAGAATATTTCCATAACAACTTTTCTGAAATAAAAAACAGCAGAAAACATGGAACTCGCACTTGGCATCTTATTAATAGGTTAGTCCCGGAAAACGTGTAAAAATGACATAAAGAAGGGATAAAACATGTAGCAATTGGCATAATATTATCATGGAGCATCAGAAATTATAGATACGTTGGAGATGTATCAGGGTGGGAAAAAATTACTTCCACCACGGAATCCCATAGCTTATGCTGTTAAACCGATAAAAACATTAGTAGATCCAATTGGTAAAACACAGGCACTTACCAGATGATTCTGTGCCGGCATAGACGATCCATTGTCGAGGAAGCGTCCGACGTTTCCGTCAAATTCCAGGCTTCCAACAGTAATCGAGTTGCCAATTCTGCGGAGTATTCCCGCTCGGAATGTGACTCCCGACGCGACTGGCCCCATGGTGGGCGCCAACTGCCGAGACTTCGTAGTAAGGTTCATGGATGGGGGTGCCATAAGCCTACTGGTAGAACCGCGGGGGGACGTGGAAGAACTGTAAACGAGAACACCGAGTTTACCCAGGTTCGGTACGACGCAACTAGGCGGCGTTCCTACTCCTGCAATCTCACTAAATCAGGGCTGAAGTCTAAAGTATACAAAGTACAATCATGATTATAGTTTCGCTAACTCGGCGAGGATGAACTTCTCGGCGATTTGTCTTCTAGCTAATTGTTGTCTGTTCTTGATCCCGTCCGGTTTTATATAGATAGCCGGATTAGGGCTTACAGAAAGGAAACCTAGAAGACTACGGAAAGTATCTAACTTGGAAAGTAAGGAATCCGTCTTCTCCTCCAAGCTGCACCACTTTGGGACGTGGTTCGGGTTTTTCTAGAATCCGGCTTCCTGCGTGTCAGCTTACTGGGCCACCCAATGGACTATGTTCCATTGCCTATGGGACACCCTGGTAATCCGGCCTTAGGCCAATGCTGGACATACCCCTAATTAGCATATATCCGACAATGGGCATGGCGATGCCATTCGAACTTTCACAGACTTGGCTACAGAGTTTAGCAAGTCGGACTGACCCATATTGAGATGCAACGAGTAAGTCATCTTTTGCATGTCTCAATCAATGTAATCCTTAGACCTGAGGTTGTCGCACAATCCAAGTTGTGGATCCCCGACTTAGGTTCTATTAAACACTGTTCCGTGACAAGGGAGTTATAAAGGCAGAGTTCGGGTTGAATGAGAAGCAAGCTGCGTAATGTGGATAATCAAGATGGGATTGCCCCTCCGACTGGAGAGATATTCTATGGGCCCTCTCGAGTGATATGATTCCATAAGCATGGCTATGCGCGATTCGGTTAAGTGTTAACCAAGTCTATTGACTAAGAGTTAGTCAGATGAATCATATATCATGGACCGAGAAGAGAGTTGAGCTATTTAAGGGATGCCGATAATTCGCCTATAGTTCGAGAAGGTATATCGTGAGGCAAAAGGGACTCATATGAAAGTCACATTGTAAGGTATGTCGTCATGACTCTATGTCACTTGAAAGTTGGCACGTTCTGCTAGTAGCCGCTACCGGTTGATCGTTTGGGAGTCGGACTCCAATCGTGTCCAAGTCGCCATGAGCCTGCAGGGTCGCACACTTAAGAGTGGGAGCAAGTATATTGGTTGGGTTGGACCCTAACCGGAAATGGACTGAATTAGTGAGTTGGACTCACGGAGTGAATGGGCCACAAGCGTTGCGCAGCCCACTCCCACTCGCTATATAAAGAGGGGTGCAGGTTGCCCAAAGGGCACAAGTTTTCCACTCCCATGCGTTGGGAACCCTAACCCCACTCAGTCTAGCCTCCGCACCGGACCTAGAAGTACACCGTCGGAGCTCCTCCTCGTACGTGTGGATACCGACAGAGGTGGTGTGCATTCAACACTTCGACGATTGCGGGATTGGATCGGCTGGATCGGATCGTGGGACTACACCGCATCGACGTGCTTCATCGATAATCCGCACCTGCACGTCTAGTGGTAATCCTAGTGGCCTTCTACCTCAGCTAGATCTTGGGAGCACCGAGTAGAAAAGTTTTTGTTTATCTCTACGCGTCCCAACAACTATGTGGATTATAATACTTTATTTGTTGTGTTTTTAATAACTTGTGTGCTTCTATATTTCATACTTATACTTAAGCTCACCAAAAGGGAGAAAAGTTACTGTGTCGAATGTTTTGCATCCAACCAAACACAGATATAGTTGCATAGGGGATGCAAAACATGTAACAAAACAACCACTTCCATTTTTTCGACTGGTGATACGTTCCCTTGTGCAGTCTACCAAACAGCATGCTCAACACGGCTTAGAGGCTGTTTTGGGTCGGCAAGGCCCCGTGTAGCCTGCCCCAGAGATCTAAAAAAGGGATGCAGACTACCAAACACGCCCCTATTTGTGCATATGTAATACGAGTCACTCCAGAACAAGTAAATGACATAAAAAAGGAAATACATGTAAATGATTATTACAACAAAAAAATTCGTAAGTTCATCAAGCAAATAAAAAAGCTCACGGAAATCGAAATAGGAAACATCCAAGTAGAACTAAGTTTTGATCATTCCACTTCCACCTCTCCTCGATGAAATCTGGTACGTGTAAAATGTATTTATAATTTTTTATTGGTTTATGCTACTTTTATGCCTTTGCTACATGTATTTGCATTAAGTTTTAACTAACCTATTAATAGTTGTAAAAGTGTACAATTTCTTGTTTCATAGTTAGATGTGCACTACTTACTTGAAGTTTGAAAAAAAATGCAAAAAGAGCCTCTTGACTTTCCTGAAATCGGTCACCCCAACAGATTTCAGAAATCGTTAGTTTTACCTAGAAGCCGACGTCAAACGGAAAAGAACAAAGTTGTAGTTGTAGGAAATTTTCTCGGCATAATCCTGGACTACTAATTCGTCCAAGACGGAGTTCGACGCGCCCGGTGGACCTATTTTACTAAAGACAACATATATGATTGCAGGAATCCAAAAATTGTGACATGATTGACTCCAACTCTTAACAAACTTCGTGGATTCGGCCAAGCCAATACTTTATTCACTCAAGGGGCTAAGGTACCGAAGAGCCCTTGGATCAAAAATTCATTGATCGGAAGGTCAGGAAGCATTGTCTCCACCTATACAAAGAGAGGAAACGCTAGTTTTGGGGGCGGACACCAAAAGCCACGAATTTGCCTCCCTCTGATCTCATCTATAAGGGGAGAGCTCATATAAAACACCAAGAAAACATAGAGGAAGGGGCTAAGGGGCGGTGCACCCCCACCATGGTCGGCGGGCACATGAGGTGCCCTGTGCCGCCGCCTGTAGCCACACCGCCCGACACCTCACGTGATGTCCCCTCTCTGCCATGATGCCGCCTTCATCAAAACCTACATCGCCATCTCCACCATAGATACAGTAGTCTTGCTAAACTATTTAATGCGCTCTGTAAACACGATGTTTGATGTTATAACTTATTTGCAGATGATTTGTTGCATCTATGTCATGTTTGTGTAGTTCCCTTTTGTCTTATAGTTAATTTTTGAATCTCTATGGTTGGTATGAGTTTTACCCAGATTGAAGAACCCTTTTTTATCACTGTCAATATGAATTTCTCCCAACTTTCTTCACTAATTGCTTGTGCTTCGGCATACCTCAAGATGTGTGCTTTCTGACCTCATCGAAAGGATCTCGAACGAGGGTCGTAGGAAGACATCCAATTACTATTCTGATTCTCACAACCCTATGGTGCCCACCATGTTTATGTGCGCGTGGATCATCATCATATGGTTTATTGTATATTGAGAAAGCTATAGGGTAGTGTTGCCTGAGTACAGAAACATAAGAACTATTGTAGCAATTGACATGTATGGGATACAGGGGACCATATGACTTTAAGGCTATGTTGGGTATTTTTTACCTGAATGTATCTTCTAATATTTAGGGATCTTTGTTGGAGTTCCAATAATAAGTACTTGTAATCACCAGTACATGAGAGCTTGTTAGTTTTGACCCTCTCACATATGAAACTGTAATGAGGACAATCACCTTTATAACTTGACTAATTAATCATGGACAATTCCACCACACCTTCCATCACTATGCCACACTCATTTTTTTTTACTTTAGTGTTCTTTATTTGTGCTCCCCAGATCCGGGGAGAATTTTGCGGCTCCCCAGATCGATGTGGTCATCATCGTCAAGATCGATGGATTCTTCCGCATCTATTGAGTGGAAGTCGAGGTCATTGTAGAGGATCGACGCAGTACTCGACTCCAAGTTGTAGCCGGAGTCGACAGGTGGTGACGCTGGAGTCGCCGTAGTAGGTGCAGATGCAGATTCCGACTCCACTGGCGAGGGGGAGTCGGGGAAGCGTAAGATGCCTTCTCGGTTGGTGTGCAAACAGAAGTCACCGAACGCCAGAATGATTCCCTCACGAAGATCATGCCGGGCTGAAAGCCGGCGAGTGCGGCGTGAAGTTGAAGGACCCGAAGCAGATCGAATCCATGGGGATCGAGGACCGGGATCCTGATGCAGATGAAGTCGGCGAGACCGTAGATCCATCGCGTGCTGTTCCCATAGATGGCGCCAAATGTCGGTACCCCGTATCTACATATCCCTCTCGTGACATACTGGGGTTTGGAGATGAGGAGACGGATGCACGATGGTGATATCAACGGCTAACAAGGAGACACGGTTTGCCTAGGTTCGGGGTCCTCCTTGAAGTAAAACCCTTACTCCTTCTTTTCTGTATTATATTGATGGTGATTACAATGGGTGTGACAATGGCTATGGCGAATATTGGATCTCGAGCAGCTCAAGGTGCTGTGGTGGGTGGAATAAGCCATCCCCTACCCGGGGGTCCTCTCAGCCTTATATAGGAGGCTAGGTCTCAGTACCGAATCCGGGTAGGTTACAAGTCGTGAGTAGGTCGGTTGTTTCTCTAGCCTTGTGTAGCACGCCAAAGGCTTACATGGGCCTTATGGAAGCTGAGTGGTAGCACCCTATGTTGGGCTTATGCGTAGAGCCGGTAGGCCCATAGAGGGGACTCGGAGAGTGTCCCTACGTCGATCCCATTTTGATTGCAGTCCATATGGTAGTCCACGTACTCCTTGTGGTATCTACGCTCGTCGAACTCGGAATTGACCCTCTTCCAATAGAACTCACTAGTTTGGTTCGCTCTGGTGAACACGTCTTGAGTGATGACACTCCACGAGTCAATCAAGAACTCGTCCTCCTTGACAGTCCACGTGATGCCACGACTTCTACTCTTCTTTTTCTTCCCATCTTTGGTGACAACGACCTCGGCGCCTTCTTCTTCCTCTTGGTCACCAACATAGTCACCCTCATCATCGTTATCACCGGCGTCGTTGCCATTTTTGTACTCGTCGACAATGTCGCTCCCGTGCTCGTCTTGTGTCTATACCAACGCCAGGCAAACAATGAACAAAATGGACACGGTGGGACGACATCAAAACAAACAACCGGACGGGATGTCGCCGGATCGTACCTAACTGTTGTTGTAGTCACCGAAAGGCGCTTGATCACCGAAAAGGTTTTGGGCACCGACGTCGAACAGGTTTTGGGCACCGACTTCGAAAGACAGGTTGCGGCCGGACTGGTGCTGGCCTCACACGAAGGAGTCCTATGCATACCCGGATACGCCTCGAATGCCTCGTTGAGGTCGAGGCCTGTTCCGGTGCCGCTGAACGGGGCCTAGGAGAAGACGACGTTTGGATCAAAATGTCGTAGTCCTAGGCGTAGCCACCGTAGCCGCCGGACTCACTGAAGTTGGGGGAGAGACCAGGGCTCAGATGCAACCTTGACTTGGACCGCGGCGTGGGCGTGCCGGCCATGGGGAATGGCAACCCGGAAGGCAATGAACTCGAGCCGCCGGTTGGGCTGCTTCTGATGGCATCGACCACCAGGTCCAGGTTCGCCGCCACCTCCTGGGCTTCTGTCTTCTCCTGCCTCAGTAGATGCTCCTTCGAGCTGACATCGTGCCGGTGTTGGTCCTCTGCCCAATTGGCGTCGGACATGCCCTCTGGCCTCTCCTTCGAGGCGTCTGGCTGCAGGACGCAGCGCTTCACGCCGAGCGTGCCGGTCTTCGCCTTCGCCTTCGACGGCCTTGGTGGACCTTTCGGTGGCATGGCGGTGGCGTAAAGGGAAATGTTGGGGCGTCGAGGGGTGGGGGAGGGGTTTCCTGTTTTTGTTGTGTCGCTGACAGGGCAGGTCCACAACGCGCGCTGACTCATTCAGAGCCCCCACGGGAACCCCTAGGAGGCGGGTTTGCCAGGTTTTTCCGGGCGTGAATTGGGGGTCGTCCGGACGGGAAGACCCATTAGGGGGGGGGCACGAGTGGGCGGCTTTGGGGCCGGTCCGGACGAGAAAGAGCTTGGGGAAGGGGGCTTTGGGGGGAGCCAGTGGAGATGCTCTAACATCATCTCAATAGCGAACACCATCACCTCTTCTTGATTCGACAATCTGAGACATTTTAGAAAAAAAAAATTGTTCCAAAATGATCCGATACGCTGACCGGTCTGGATATCAACATTAATAACCACATAGTTGATCAAAATACCAAATGTCCACCGGTAGACAGATAAGTATTTTTTCTTTCCAATTGTCGAGCTCCTTTTCCAATTCTTTCCTCCACATTCTTATTTTTCCCAATCATGAGTCTCTGATAGTTTTTTTTTTCACAAAAACACAAAAGCTTTGCGTTTTATTGCAGTGATAGAAAGATAGTTTTATGTACAAGTCTGCAGACGAGTTCACCCCTCACAGTAAAACTCAACCCAGAAACGTACTCTAGGACAGAAGTTGTCTCGGGCCTCTCGCCCCTGCACTCACCCAATCCAGAGCTTTGGTCTTTGGTCGTTTTCATCAGCGTGCTAACCGAAGGTCTCGCGTTGTCGAAGACGCCACGTTCCACTGATCCACCAGGCCGTTAGCATTACCAGCGAGGAGGTACCTTTGCGCAGCGGGTAGGGGGTGGATCGTAGTAACAACGACAACCAGTCTACGAAGTCATTTTCCACAACCGGAGGTCTAGAGGTTGATCGTATCTAGGATAGAACCTCATGACAGATCGTCCGGGAGAACGAATACCCTGTAAGTATGTGAGACATCGATTTGACCTTCTGATTGCACAATAGGCAGTGAGCCTGGTGCGGCAGGCCGCGTCTTTCTAGTCTCTCCCTCGTCCAGCAGTGATCCAGGCAAACGAGCCACATGAAATTTTTTACCCTTGGCAGAGCCCACGTTTTCTAGTTGAGCTTACATGATCTAGACTCGATGGCTCCATGAAGCATGGCATTGTAGCAGGATTTCGAAGAGTATTCAGCGTCAGTAGTCCAGCGCCAAACCAACCTATCAGGCGTCTGAGACAGCTGAACCTCCTACATGAATCTCCATGTTTGAACATACAGCCATAAAGCAAGTGAATCCATTGCCCCCGAAATGTCCGAGATCCACCGGCGTTCAATCAACGCCTCTCGAACCGTCTTGTGTTTCCTGCGCCTTTTGGGAATCAGCGCCATCAAAGCATGCACTACTTTCAACGACCGACCATCGATCCATTTGTCTTCCCAAAATTGGGCAGAGGAGTCATTGCCAACCACCATCTTAGTCGAGGTTTCAAAGATAGCTCGCTCATCTTTGGAGAACTGCATGTCAAGCCCGCTCCATGGGCGATCTGGGTCGTACGCATCCTACACAACCACCGAACCTTGAGGCTAGTGGATGTGCGTGCAAGATCGGGGATCCCGAGACCTCCCAGTCGCAGTGGCCGACAAACTCTCGCCTAATTCACGTGGCAGTGTCCACCCTTGGCCTTGATAGTGTTCACCCAGCCAAAGATGTTAGCATTTTATTTTTTGAACTGAAGATCTTAGCATAATTCAACCTCAGCTTTCTTAGGACGTCTCTGGGAGGCGACATGGTTCACTCCTGTGGCACGACTATATTGATGATCGCGTGCATTGAGGCTGGGAGCACTCCCTAGTCCCTCCTTTTCGAGAAAAAGACGACTACCAACAAGAAACTTTTGCCACAATTAAGATTAAACAAAATGATACAGAGTATATATAGAGAAAGAGGGAGATTACTGTCTTTTGCTCGTCGGGCCAAGACGAACATGTCAATTTTTCAACCTCAACTTCCGAACACACAAAACTAAAGCTAATCCATTCACGGCCACCGAAATTACATCACCGCTCCACCGCTACGTGTTCCTTCTCCGTCTCAAGGAGGCCTATCTCATTTGTACTTGAGCCATCCCCAGTTCCCCACCGATAGTACACGACAGGACTCACCCATCGCGTCATCCTCCTCCAGCTCTTTCCCTCCTTGTTCTTCTGATCCTGATGCAATTGCCTCATCCCACCAGTTTTGGCGCCCCTCAAGAAACGAAAAAATGAAGCCTTTTCAATTTATGGCAGAAAGCTACGTGGTTTGTCCGCCCCCAAGTATGAATGTCGTACACACAAAGACCATGACGTGAACATTCTCGACTAGCTCTAGGCTGCTCTGAGCTTCACGCTACCCGGCTCAGCTGATGAAGTCGCTTTTGGATGTACTCACGCCGGCGCCGGCAGAATCACGGCACAACAGGTACGGAGAAAGCGCCGAGTAGCTTTACATAGGATTTTTGTCACCATGTACACCATCATTGTCGATGTATATGTAATGCACAATATGTATTCATATAACTTTTATGTACAGTACATTCAGTAGTTACAACTTACAAGCCAGCATGTACAGATTCATCATGGTTTCATGATATACACACACGCAGCTACGTCTTACTGCTGCTTGAGTCGCCATTGTAGCCATCGGTTCCTCCTTTTTTTTTTCTGGAGGGCCCCTATACACACGCCTTAATTAATTAATTTTAGAATACCAATCTAGTTTAATGTGTACTCCATCCAGTAAGCTATAGGTGCGTCACGTACGCACGGTACTGAACTAGCTAGACGGGGTAGGACGCGAGCCTGGCGAGGCCGCAGACGCCCTCGCCGCGGGAGCCGCGGCGGATCCTGACGTAGCCGCTCTCGCCCCACGACGTGCCCCACGAGTTCTTCATCAGCCAGTACTTGCTGCCGTCGCCCGCCGTGCCGTACCCGACCGCCGTGATGGCGTGGTTGAGCTCCGTGCCGCAGTCGGCCCCGCCCAGCACGCCGCTGTCGTAGAACCGGAACACGTAGTCGCCGCCGTTGATGCCCACGGACACGGGCTGGTGCGTCACCGCCGCCGCCATCGCCTCCTCGTTGTTCTCCGGCACGTCCTCGTAGCCCCGGATGGACGCGGCAGCGGAGCCCGCGCGGCGGCACGACGACCCGTCCGTCTCGCGGTACGGGTAGGAGGACTCCGTTACGAGGCCGCCGTGGCGGGCCATGTACTGGAAGGCGTTGTCCATGAGGCCGCCGTCGCAGCCCTGGTCGTCGCCGTTCACGTCGCAGTCCACCAGCTCCTGCTCCGACAGCGACATCAGCCGACCCGTCCGGATCTTGGTCAGGCCTTCCACCGCCGCCACCGCCGAGAACGCCCAGCAGCAGCCTGCAGAATGTCATGTCGCACAAGTTATTGATTGGATGAAGAAATAGATTTGATTAACTTGATTAGGACGTGTCGAAATGGAAAAAAATGATGTTCCAATCATTCAAAGTTTTTCTTTTCTTTTTTTACGATTATCATTCTAAGAATGTTTTTTTTACTCTTGTTTCAGCGCTGACCGAAAAGTGCATGTATGCATGACTGGTTTGTAGACTCTAGTCATCCGGTAAATCTCACTTTTTTTTTTCTGTACCAGTTTATTTTCCGTTTGACCGCACGCGCGTGTCGTCACTTGCACCTCAAAATTTTCGGTTCAAGTAGTACCTGTTCAAGCGTACGTGCAATATTCTGTCGTTTAATCTGAACTGCAACAACACAGAAGTGTGCGTGCCGGTGTTGGATCGTACGTACCGCATGAGCCTTGGTCCTTGACGCCGGTAACGGCGCCCTTGGCCCTCCAGTCCACGCTCCCGGCCGCGTCGGCCAGGCTGAAGTTCTCGTACCTGAAACCGCCCCGCTGCTCCCCGCGCCGGACACGGCCGCCGGTGGGCGCTGGAGGCCGGTCCTCGCGGCGCGGAACTCCTCGTCGGTGAGGTCGGCGAACCTGTTGGTGGCCAGCCGGTGGGTGTTCTCCCCTGCGGCGTTAAACGAGTCGATCAGCTTGGCGTTGGCCCGGAACACCTCCAGCCGCCGCGCCTTCTCCTCCCCGTCCGCGTACGTGCGCCCGTGCTCCGCCATCCACTTCTCGTGCCTGGACACCATGGCCGCGTCGACGGCGACGGCGTCGTCGCCGGCGAGCTGCCGTGCGGCGAGCACATCGAGAGCGCCGCCGGAGATGCTCACCGCAAGAACGGCGAGGATTATCGTGGACAGAGACATGCTTAGTGTACTAAGTGCTAGCTCAGGTGTGTGGCAAGGCTAGCTAGCTACGTGTTGCTTAAGCTACTTCTTGCTTGGCAAAATACTGCAAGGGGGGAGTGGGTTTATATAGAAGCCAAGCCGGCCAGGTTAGACAATGAAAGTAGGCTGGGTAAGTACAGAAAGAAAATGTACACGACCACACTTGACACCCACGTCACTCACCCACATGAGCTCTCTCATTCTAACATCCATCGCAGGAGTTAGTCAGTGCTCCCGCGCTCCAGGACTCAATAACATCACACTGACATTTTCACACCATATTTATCACAGCCGTTGGTGGGCTCTAGATTCCTGATCTTTTTTTGCAAGACAGATCCTTTGATTGAGTCTTCCATCTACATACTGGTATGTTCATATATATTAGTGCAAATAAAAATCTTCAGTCATGGCAGTACTAAAATCCTGCAAAAATTCTGATGACTCAGGAACAAGGTCATGCAAATTTTTTTTACTATATCTGCAGTATCATGGATGGATTGCTAAATAAGTCAACGTTGTGGTTGTAAAAGCATCTCCACCGTTGCATGCAAGCACCCTGATAAGTGGTGGACATCCATCTAAGTGTGGAATCGCCGTGTTGGCTCGCACGCTAAACGTATGTTTGGTTCCCGGACACACTTAGCCAAACATTTGCATGCTATTCGACAGACAGTTTCATATGTTTGTTGTTGCTAGGATTTTCTTCGCTTGAACCCATATTTCGTGACTCCTTCTTTGGCTAACTTTTGCCAAAGTTGCCTGTCCACCGTTCAAACAAAAACGCACCACACTTGCAAAAAAAAAAAGTTAGCGAAGTGTAAATATGTGATATGTCATCTACTCCCTATGTTCGGAATTAGTTGACATATGTTTGTCTAAATACAGATGCAATGTCTAGATGCATCCGTATTTAGACAAACATGTGTCAAACTAATTTAGAACAAAAGGGAGTATAAATTTGTTCGAGTAGTTTGACATAGCACGGGTACACGATGTCTAGTACTTTGAGATAAGAGCATCTCTAATAGCTCATCTATATAGACATCTAAGACGAATGTAGATGACGAAGGCCTAAAAACCGTTTCTAGCAGATCATCCACACCATCATCTATCGATACATGTCCCCCAAACTCCCCTACCCGTCATCCAAATTTGAGGGACGGATAGATTATCATCCAAATTAACCGCACACTCGCTGCCCCCCGGAGCTTGCAGTAGACGAGGAAGGGCCCGTGACACTTCCCCAAATCTCAATGGCATGCCTGCACTCTTTTTTTCGATCCAAAGTTAGATAGGTAGGAGGAAGATGGAAGACGACACCGTCACTGGGCACGACGGTGTCTCTGGATGATGCAGCGATTGGGGACACCATTGGAGGGCTCGAGCTGTAGAGTAGGGAGGGGGCGGGCATCCGGGCCTTGACATGTACTAGACCCATTTGCTTCCGCTCAATTTTTTGAGTGCATGCTTTTCTTGTAAAGACGTATTTTTTTAATGAATGGTAGTTATAAAATATTATTAAAATATAGGAGAGGGAATATAGATGTTATGTGGAAACACCTATACATGATTATGTTTTAGATGATCTTCTATATGGAACTGCGCGTACGCCAGTTCCATATCTGATCCTTGTACAATGCAGTATCTCATGGTGTGCAACCGTTTGATGCCAACCACGGACGAATACAGTGTTGTGCCGGACAACTATCGGATGAAAAGTGTCATAGCACTGCTCTCTTCTATGTGGAGATATAGATGATCAAATATAGATGAACTGTTGGAGATGCTCTAAGAGGAGGTATTATGAACCATGATCCAAGAGGACATATGATCCACACCATTAGATTTGGACACCGCTAGGGAAGACCGTTTCATTTCCCACATGTGAAGTTCAACAGACTATTTTTGTGCTGCACAACAATTAAAGGGAATACCGACTGAAAATAAATGGACCGGAGTTGCTCCGTCTTTTTTCGTGAGAAAATCGGCCGAAAACGGGATATGTGGGAGAATAAAAAGGCCAACCAACCAGCTATACTGGGTTTGCTCCGCGAGATTATAGATTCGGCAATCCAAGCGGGCCATTGAAGTAAGAACTTCGTGGATTCGAGAGATATTAGGGGGAGGAGGAAAATCATGCTATTACGAATGAATAATAGCACTCATGGTAGGAGTAATTTTACTAGAATTGGTGTAGGTTGCATGTGCACGCGTGCCTGTGGATGAATGCCTATTTTATTAAACTCAGAACGACGCATTACCTTTTTTGAAAGCATCATCATGCATAATAAAGGATGAAAAGATTACATGGTAGCACACCACTAGTAAATTTCTATGGTGGTGGAGGGCCGATCTACATACTCCCTCCGTTTTTATTTACTTT
>JAPCYS010003087.1:0-42290 GCA_028641055.1 Alopecurus myosuroides
TAAGAGCCCGAAACTCCCGGATCCGACAGAACGGAAGGAATCTTGCCATGAGGTGGGCCCTAACATTTTCTTGGATGTTCCTTGGGCCTAACCTAACACAACCAAGCAATAAGTTCCACTTTGCTATCCCCTTCCGGCTCACGTAGAGGGGCCACAACGGCAGATTCATCTTTTTCTCCAGCGGGCCTAGGGTTTTTCTCGAGAGGGATCCCGGAGGGTCTGAATCCCAGCCAAACCAAGGGTTTGTGATCAGGATATAATAGGGGTCCATGGTGAATGTACATGCTTGAGTTGGAAGGAAATATTGAGCCTCACTGATGATTATTATAAGGTGAATTCTTTCCTATTAATAAATATTGTTTGTGATTATAAGAATGTTATACTACCTAAGCTATTGCATTATGTATTAGCAGGGTTATTGTTAACACAAACATGGATGGAGGAAGACCTCAAGACTTGTTGGAAAACAATATGTGGCTGCTGGAAAACAAACTTACAAGTGTTGAAAACAAATGTGCAAGTGTGGAAAACAACTCCAGGAATGTTCTTCCACACTAAGGAATGGTGAAAACAAGAGGAGGGCGCCCCGTTGAAGATCAATGCGCCATATAGAAAGTCCTAATTCAATTAGGCATGGCCTGTATGCCATAATGGCCGAACCCCCTAAAGTTGGGTCGGTTTGTATCCCTTCCTAGTCCAAGTAGGATTCCTAGTAGAGTCCTCCTAGTCCAAGTAGGAGTCCTAGTTGAGTCCTAGTCCTAGTAGGAGAGGTGCTTGTGCAAGGAGCCCTCCACCTATATATACTCCCCACCTGCGTGTGGAAGAGGGAGAACAAGTTTAAACCAAAACCAATGAAACCCTAGCCTCTAGTGTGTATTGCTGCTAAGCATACTACTTGAAGTTTACCCTGTAAAGTTGCGTGATATCTTGTTATTCCATCTAGGAATAGGGGGATACAGGACCACTTGTGATCTTTGATTACTTGTGCAAGAGTGTGTAGTTGAGAATATCCAAAGAGCTTGATTGTTGTTGCATCTGGCAACAGGGGTCTGCTAAGTGAGAGATCTCAGTGTAGCACTAGTTATCCACATATCAGAAAAATACAAAAAGAGAGAGAAGCTCAACGAGAAGAGCTCAAAAAGGAGATATTGGACAATCATAATGGACTCAAACAATTTGTTCAAGATGCATGTGATCCCTTATATGAGGCTCTCCAAGCTATGGAGACCAAGATGGAGGCCACACACAAATTGGCCGAGACTAATGGAGGAAGTTGCAGAAATTTGGCTAGCAAAGATGAATTCTTTCCTATTAATAAATATTGTTTGTGATTATAAGAATGTTATACTACCTAAGCTATTGCATTATGTATTAGCAGGGTTATTGTTAACACAAACATGGATGGAGGAAGACCTCAAGACTTGTTGGAAAACAATATGTGGCTGCTGGAAAACAAACTTACTAGTGTTGAAAACAAATGTGCAAGTGTGGAAAACAACTCCAGGAATGTTCTTCCACACTAAGGAATGGTGAAAACAAGAGGAGGGCGCCCCGTTGAAGATCAATGCGCCATATAGAAAGTCCTAATTCAATTAGGCATGGCCTGTATGCCATAATGGCCGAACCCCCTAAAGTTGGGTCGGTTTGTATCCCTTCCTAGTCCAAGTAGGATTCCTAGTAGAGTCCTCCTAGTCCAAGTAGGAGTCCTAGTTGAGTCCTAGTCCTAGTAGGAGAGGTGCTTGTGCAAGGAGCCCTCCACCTATATATACTCCCCACCTGCGTGTGGAAGAGGGAGAACAAGTTTAAACCAAAACCAATGAAACCCTAGCCTCTAGTGTGTATTGCTGCTAAGCATACTACTTGAAGTTTACCCTGCAAAGTTGCGTGATATCTTGTTATTCCATCTGGGAATAGGGGGATACAGGACCACTTGTGATCTTTGATTACTTGTGCAAGAGTGTGTAGTTGAGAATATCCAAAGAGCTTGATTGTTGTTGCATCTGGCAACAGGGGTCTGCTAAGTGAGAGATCTCAGTGTAGCACTAGTTATCCACATATCAGAAAAATACAAAAAGAGAGAGAAGCTCAACGAGAAGAGCTCAAAAAGGAGATATTGGACAATCATAATGGACTCAAACAATTTGTTCAAGATGCATGTGATCCCTTATATGAGGCTCTCCAAGCTATGGAGACCAAGATGGAGGCCACACACAAATTGGCCGAGACTAATGGAGGAAGTTGCAGAAATTTGGCTAGCAAAGATGAATTCTTTCCTATTAATAAATATTGTTTGTGATTATAAGAATGTTATACTACCTAAGCTATTGCATTATGTATTAGCAGGGTTATTGTTAACACAAACATGGATGGAGGAAGACCTCAAGACTTGTTGGAAAACAATATGTGGCTGCTGGAAAACAAACTTACAAGTGTTGAAAACAAATGTGCAAGTGTGGAAAACAACTCCAGGAATGTTCTTCCACACTAAGGAATGGTGAAAACAAGAGGAGGGCGCCCCGTTGAAGATCAATGCGCCATATAGAAAGTCCTAATTCAATTAGGCATGGCCTGTATGCCATAATGGCCGAACCCCCTAAAGTTGGGTCGGTTTGTATCCCTTCCTAGTCCAAGTAGGATTCCTAGTAGAGTCCTCCTAGTCCAAGTAGGAGTCCTAGTTGAGTCCTAGTCCTAGTAGGAGAGGTGCTTGTGCAAGGAGCCCTCCACCTATATATACTCCCCACCTGCGTGTGGAAGAGGGAGAACAAGTTTAAACCAAAACCAATGAAACCCTAGCCTCTAGTGTGTATTGCTGCTAAGCATACTACTTGAAGTTTACCCTGCAAAGTTGCGTGATATCTTGTTATTCCATCTGGGAATAGGGGGATACAGGACCACTTGTGATCTTTGATTACTTGTGCAAGAGTGTGTAGTTGAGAATATCCAAAGAGCTTGATTGTTGTTGCATCTGGCAACAGGGGTCTGCTAAGTGAGAGATCTCAGTGTAGCACTAGTTATCCACATATCAGAAAAATACAAAAAGAGAGATAAGCTCAACGAGAAGAGCTCAAAAAGGAGATATTGGACAATCATAATGGACTCAAACAATTTGTTCAAGATGCATGTGATCCCTTATATGAGGCTCTCCAAGCTATGGAGACCAAGATGGAGGCCACACACAAATTGGCCGAGACTAATGGAGGAAGTTGCAGAAATTTGGCTAGCAAAGATGAATTCTTTCCTATTAATAAATATTGTTTGTGATTATAAGAATGTTATACTACCTAAGCTATTGCATTATGTATTAGCAGGGTTATTGTTAACACAAACATGGATGGAGGAAGACCTCAAGACTTGTTGGAAAACAATATGTGGCTGCTGGAAAACAAACTTACAAGTGTTGAAAACAAATGTGCAAGTGTGGAAAAAAACTCCAGGAATGTTCTTCCACACTAAGGAATGGTGAAAACAAGAGGAGGGCGCCCCGTTGAAGATCAATGCGCCATATAGAAAGTCCTAATTCAATTAGGCATGGCCTGTATGCCATAATGGCCGAACCCCCTAAAGTTGGGTCGGTTTGTATCCCTTCCTAGTCCAAGTAGGATTCCTAGTAGAGTCCTCCTAGTCCAAGTAGGAGTCCTAGTTGAGTCCTAGTCCTAGTAGGAGAGGTGCTTGTGCAAGGAGCTCTCCACCTATATATACTCCCCACCTGCGTGTGGAAGAGGGAGAACAAGTTTAAACCAAAACCAATGAAACCCTAGCCTCTAGTGTGTATTGCTGCTAAGCATACTACTTGAAGTTTACCCTGCAAAGTTGCGTGATATCATGCTATTCCATCTGGGAATAGGGGGATACAGGACCACTTGTGATCTTTGATTACTTGTGCAAGAGTGTGTAGTTGAGAATATCCAAAGAGCTTGATTGTTGTTGCATCTGGCAACAGGGGTCTGCTAAGTGAGAGATCTCAGTGTAGCACTAGTTATCCACATATCAGAAAATAAAAAAGAGAGAGAAGCTCAACGAGAAGATCGGGCCACCCCATATCATCTTGGTATCAGATTCCTCAGGTTTACTCGGTGAGCAAAGTTATCTTTACTTTTAGTTATTTTTATTCCTATCCAGAAAAAGCCAAAAATATTAGGTTAGATTTGCCAGAGACTAGATCAACACCAAATTGCTACTCTAATTGCTGTTTATTGTTGATTTGTGTATCTGTTTTTCTGTTTTTAGGGTTCATCTTTTATCTTTTATTTTAGATCTATACCAAAAAATCCCATCAAAAATATTTTTCCAAAGTTGTTGTGCGTATTTGTCTTACTCGATTTGTGCTGCTCCGTGCACGGAAATCCAAGTCGCTGCTTCGAAACCGCGTCAAACGCGCAGAAACGCGCCGCCACGCGTTTTCTCTGTCGGTTCGTTCCATCGATCCGCACAGCAACGCGCTATTCGCGGCTCCGATCGAGCGCTACTCGCCCTCGGCTTCCGACCGCGGCACGCGCTTCGGGTCTGTGTCCAATCCGCGCGCGCGCACTTTCCAATTCCGCATGCGGCACCGACCGCGTAAACCGCGTAACAGACAATCGCTGTCGCCGCTTTTTGCCAAACACACGCACAACGCACTCCCGCGCCGCAGATTCGCATCGATCCACAACCAGCCAACCGAGCGCTGTTTCCGAGCGTGGTTTTCCGCGTCACGCGCGCACGGACCCCCAGGATTCGGTCCACTCGCGCCTGCTCGCGCTGCGCGTGGCCAATTTGGCCCACTCGCGCCTGTTCCGATCCGCTAGGCGCCACTTCCGCTCCGCGTGTGACCTTTCTGTAGGAACCAATCGCTCCACGCGAGTCTGTGCCCGTGTCGGAGACCGAGCAACACCAGGCATTACGCGAAGCTAGTCTCTGTTTTTCTTTAGTTTTTCCTTTGTTTTTCTCCCTGTTTTATCCCTAGGCATCTGTGCTGATCTTTGATAAGCCCTAGCTACAGCCATTCTACAGCAAATTTAGGTACCCAAAACCCAAAGACTAGCTGTTTTATTGCTCTAACAGGCTGCTCAATTTGATCAATTCTTGTCCATATTTTCTGCTCCTAGTTGATTCAAAGGCCATTGAAAAAGTACAAAAAAAAATAAAAAAAAAATAGAAAAAGAGAAAAAGGAAAAAGAGGCCGAGACATACTATCACTAGTGGAAGCCTATCATCTTGGATATTTTGTGGACATTTGAGCAATCTTGTGTCTGTTTTCATAGAGTATTTGCTAGTGTCTTTCCAGTGCTTGCAATAGCTCTTCCATATAATTGCTAAGCCACATTTGTCTCCCAGAGTGAGTGTGTTTCCTTTAGTATTTTTTTTATCACATTAGACATTGCATTGGAGTTGTTATTTTGGTGTTGTTAGGATTCCCAACCAAGCCCCACCAAAAACCCTGTTTGCATTGTGATACTTGATAGCTCGGATTATTCTCTTCTCACACTAAAGCACATTATTCATTGCTCCTTGTTGGTAAGTTGATCCTTTTCACTCTTGGAACATTAAGTGAAGCCATCTTTGCTTGGTTTTGAGTGAGTTGTGAGAGGCACCACAACCTATTGTTATTTTGTTCCTAACAAATTAATCAATGGGATTTCCTAGTATTGATGCTTGCAGTGCTACGTTTTGGAAGGAGGATGCTAGTGGGATTCCAGCAAAAGATTTATTTCACTTCACAGCAGACATCAAAGAAAGTAAGGTTGCTATTACCCTTGATAAAGGTACACGGTATAATTTTGTTAGTGCTGAGGTTGTTGAAGAATTACAGCTGGTTCCACGCACATATGATCCATTCAGGTTACCTACATATGATGATGAACTTATTATTACTCACATAGTCTTTGTTCCTTTAACCATTCATGGTCATAAGGAGAAAATTTTATGTTATGTGATGCCTAGAGATATTATTTGTTCTCATCTTTTGTTGGGACAACAATGGTGCACTAAATATAAAGTTAATTTTGATAGCCATTATCCTGATTTACAATTCTTTTGGAACAATAAGAAAAATTGGATAATACATGCACGGCTTACACAATTTCAAAGAATTAGACATCAACCCTTAATTTCTGCTCAAATGCTTGAAAAACAAAGACTTGAAAAACTTGAGATGCAAAGAATTGAGCGTTTAGTTATGGGATTTGTCGAGGTTGAGAAGACATGTGAGGTTGTTTCTACTAACGTAATCATGTCTACTCCTAGTGTTGTTTCTTGTGATATGCAGGTTACTTTTGAAGAAAGGGAGCCACCTCAACTACAACCTGCATCACCACTTGAGATAGATGAATTGGTACCTACTAAATCTGAGGAGGATGTCATTGATAAAGGTGCTAATTTCGAGCTACAAACTTCAAGTGCTGAATTTTGTGAGTCTACTAAATTGCTAGTTGATTCTTGTGAGTTAACAAGCATAGATAGTCCAACTACATGTGATAATGTGCTAATTTCGAAATTTAATCATGTGGTTTTGATTTCACATAAGGAAGTACTTGCTAAAATACCACCTAATGAAATTGTGGATTACATCATGTTAAATGAATCAATTGATGTGCAAAGTGCTATGAAAAAGGTTGCTGAAATTTCATATGTCAATTCTAGCAATTATGTTTCTTCTTTCACTTTTAACTTGATTGGTGACTATAACATGAGTGAAATTTTTTATGGTGAATCACATATGCATAACTTGTGATAAAGTGGCCGAATTGAACATTGTTTTACCTTGGGTAAATAAGCTACAACTTACTACATATGAGCATGATTTTACACATATGTTTGGTTTGCCACAATACTTGTCACATACATGTGCTAATAAATTGTTCTTCACTTATATTTGCAAATTAAGTTGCAACTTTCATGATGAAAATAATAAGCATGTTCCCACCTTTGAGTGTATTAATAACAACAAATTTGATCATAGATCTTCTGTGAGAACACTTGAATTGATACTAAACAATAAAAAAGTATACATACATGTCTCTCCTTTTGATCATGATTTTATGAGCTTCACTTATATTTGCAATTATGATTGCTATTTTATGAGATGATATGACAATTATTTGATATTTACATACAAATTTCGTGGTCACATGTCATATGGACAATTTTATAATATGATAACAACTAATGCACCTCATTATAGATATATGTATTTTGCATACACGTTGTTCTTTTTGTTTATTCTACTTTTAGCATACAACAAGCCGAGGACGTCTTGTCTTGAAGAAAGGGAGGATGATCAGGATATAATAGGGGTCCATGGTGAATGTACATGCTTGAGTTGGAAGGAAATATTGAGCCTCACTGATGATTATTATAAGGTGAATTCTTTCCTATTAATAAATATTGTTTGTGATTATAAGAATGTTATACTACCTAAGCTATTGCATTATGTATTAGCAGGGTTATTGTTAACACAAACATGGATGGAGGAAGACCTCAAGACTTGTTGGAAAACAATATGTGGCTGCTGGAAAACAAACTTACAAGTGTTGAAAACAAATGTGCAAGTGTGGAAAACAACTCCAGGAATGTTCTTCCACACTAAGGAATGGTGAAAACAAGAGGAGGACGCCCCGTTGAAGATCAATGCGCCATATAGAAAGTACTAATTCAATTAGGCATGGCCTGTATACCATAATGGCCGAACCCCCTAAAGTTGGGTCGGTTTGTATCCCTTCCTAGTCCAAGTAGGATTCCTAGTAGAGTCCTCCTAGTCCAAGTAGGAGTCCTAGTTGAGTCCTAGTCCTAGTAGGAGAGGTGCTTGTGCAAGGAGCCCTCCACCTATATATACTCCCCACCTGCGTGTGGAAGAGGGAGAACAAGTTTAAACCAAAACCAATGAAACCCTAGCCTCTAGTGTGTATTGCTGCTAAGCATACTACTTGAAGTTTACCCTGCAAAGTTGCGTGATATCTTGTTATTCCATCTGGGAATAGGGGGATACAGGACCACTTGTGATCTTTGATTACTTGTGCAAGAGTGTGTAGTTGAGAATATCCAAAGAGCTTGATTGTTGTTGCATCTGGCAACAGGGGTCTGCTAAGTGAGAGATCTCAGTGTAGCACTAGTTATCCACATATCAGAAAAATACAAAAAGAGAGAGAAGCTCAACGAGAAGATCGGGCCACCCCATATCAGTTTGGCATACCATGTGTGTTATAGTGTGGCATGGGCCTTGGATTCCCAAGTTTCCCTCACTCTTTGTGTTAGGGCTTCACCGGTGTCAGATTCTCTCTCGTAGGTTCCAGGACTACTTAGAGCTTGAAACCCCCCTTCGAACGAACCCGAGGGAATACTATTAGAAAATGTGGTACATATTAGTTTTTATCTACCTATAGCTTACCCTAACACGACCAAACAAAATATTCCATTAGGACACCCCCTTCCGACGCCGGTGGAAAGGGTAGACGAACAAGTTGACTTTTCTGTCAACATGCCAGAGTTTCGCTGAAGCGGGGGCTCTGAAGCATAGGAATCCCTACAAAATCTAGATGGGGTCCAATCATGTCTTAGAAGAGTGTTTGGAGGCGGAGAGAGATCCAAGATCCTAATAAGAGGTGTGACCGGTTTCACCGACATCACTTGTATACAGAGGAAGGGTTCTTCCACTACATCTAGAAACTCCCCCTTAGAACGAACCTGAGCGAATGTCTTATCAGAACTAGTGGTAGATATTAGTTCTCCATGTACCTATGGCCTAGCCTAACACAACCAAACAAAATATCCCATTGGGACACCCCCTTCGGAGCTGAAATTTAGGGAGTTTCAATCAAACTTGAGTCAAAATAAAGATAATTCATTCACACTGAAGGGGGCTTAATTAAGATAATAATAATTACAGTCAATAAAAGCCTAAACTAGGTGATGGCACTCCTCGGACCCGCAGTTCGGGCAGGTTCCCGGCTGTGCAAGTGCCCAGCTGCAAATGGGGCAGTTACATGGGAGGAAGAAGGCGTTTGCTGGCGGGGCGGCAGGTTCCGGCGGTGCCAAGGGGCGCCACTGTGTCTCGGGCGAGTCCTCTTCCTCCTCCTCCTCGTCGGAACACTCCGTATCGCTAGAGTGCACGCTGCTGTCGATGATGTAGGAGTGGAGCCGCCCTAAGTACTCCAGCTCCACTTGCTTGTCCCAGTACAATGAAAACATGGCGTCCTGGGGGTCATGATGCCTCGTCTGCCATGACATGTTATTGTAGCACTGGTTGATGTAGTCGACCCGTGCCTGGCCAGAGAGACGCGGCGCCACCGGGACGAAGATGGTGTTGATCGTCCAACCTTCCTAGAGGCGTAAAGCAGCCGACACGGGAGTGTTCGTGCGGATAAGTGCGCACGTGTCCTCCTCCGTCAGCAGATTATCGGCAGATGGAGGCGCGTGGGCACCCGCAGCTCGTTGTCCGGCCGCGACGCGTCGGCGTTGGTGCATAGTGGAGGCCGAGAAAAGCTAATGGATGAGTGGACTTTAGGAGTGGAGGAGGAGAGAAGCTAATGGGGGAGTGGACTTTAGGAGTGCAGGAGGAGAGATGCTCGGCCCCGTAAAATTTAACTCTCGCCAAAATAGCTCTCCACGGTATGTGCATTAATGTCTCAGTGCATGGGAAAGACAGGACATCGCCACAATTCTGTCTACATGTGTGCTGAGGCTGCTTTGGGGCTAGCTAGCTGTTGCACGCCATGCCTTCAAACTGTGGGCGAGCTAGCTGCATGCCGCGCGAGACGTACACTCTTTGCCTCCGTGCGCTGCGTGATGTGCCTGCGTGACCTGTCGTGTCTTGATCTTAACGCGTGCCTGCGCGCGTGCCCGGCCATGTGCATGCATGCCCATGCTTCGCTTCTGCTGTTGCCCCGGCTAGCTGTGGACTGCTCGGTCAAAGTCGGCGCCGGCCGTAATGCGTACTGGCCCGTGCTGCATGCGTTGCTCCACGCCTGCATGACCCGGCCGTTTGTGTGTGCTCGTTGTCATCGATACGCCTGTACAACAAATTCAATGGTAAAGGACGGCCTCGGCACCAATTAATGGTGTTTGGTGATCCGTTGGCCGGCCTCTCCACACCGCTATATTATCCGATCGGTGCATTTGGAGGGCCTCTGCGAAACGAACCCCCTTCATCAACACGTCTCGAATACATAGCTTGTGCAAAACACAAGAACTATGTCAGCTTTGTGCTCTCTGCGCGCGCCATGGCCTGGACGACCATCGAGCTGACCGGGGAGGAACCGCTCGAGGACACACACCAAGTGGAGTACGTCCGCCCCGACGGCTATGACCTCTCTGACATGGTGCAGTTCTTGACCGCTGGTGGAAATATCTCAGCTTGGAGCGCCGCACACATCGTGCTTGGCGCAAAGTACGCCGATCGGTGGATGTTCATCATCGACCACGGCAAGGATGGCGGCGGGGTCTACGCCAGGCTTTGGGAGCATGGCTCGGGAGCAAATCTGCACGGTGGCCTCTACTGGCTGAACGACACCATGGTGTGCTACGTCCAGGTCAATCCTTTGCTCCTCTGGAATGAGTCTGTCCCACTGGTGCGTCCGGTTGTTCGTGTCCTTCATCGCGGCAACTAGTGTGCTTATAGAGCATATGTGTAACCTGCTACGTCGTCGACTCGTCGTGTTTTCCTTGTCGACACGTCTTTGTATGCTATGATTGTGTTTTGTTACTCTATAATTAAGTTAATACTATGTGGTGTGTTGCAAGTACCAGTTATCTGTAGTTCTTTAGAACTGTTGGTTTCACATAGAACCGTTCTACATATTCTAACGCGTTTTATGCCCGACGACCTCAACTCCAAAATTATTTCATAATACTTCTTTATTTCCTCACAAGGTCCCTTTAGTAAATTATTGCATAAATGGGCAATTTGTTTAAGCCACCCATCAGCATCCGACGGCTAGCATACTTTCCCGCACTTCCGCCAAAATTTGGCGTCCCTCCAAAAATTTGGCGCCAGGACAACCCACTCAAATGTTTTCGCGCAAGAATATTACTTCTCAGCTCTCCCGCACACAACGGTCAAACTTTATCGCGGAGGGTATTTCTGTAATCATTTTGAAACCCTCCCTTAACCCCTTGGACCTCGCCCAAAGAATCGACTACTCCCTCTTCTCCCCTCCAGTCCACGTCCTCCCAGACTAGATCCCATCCCTCTTACACATCGCCGTATAGCTCTCTTTCCATATCTCCCACGTTGTCGTCGAGATCCCCCACCCCCTAGGTTACTGTCTAGGACCACCACCTCGCCGTTGTGCTCACCGGTATGCCACATCATCACCATCCTCGCCGGCGTGTGCTCGCTGGTGTGCCACCTCGCCGTCGTGCTCACCAGTCTGCTACATCGTCACCAACCTCTCCTTCGTGTGCTCGCTGGTGTGCCACCTAGCCATTAACCTCGCCGTACGTCCAGATCTGCCACCTCGTCTCCAACCTCGCTGCAACTTCACCGTGAATGTCTACAACCACGTCGAGATGGGTAAAGGTTGAAGGCGAGAAATGCAATAAGATTGATGGTTCTTCATATGTTCGATGCAATTAATCTTTCTGAATTAGTTGTCTGTTTAATTGTATGCTTGATCCTTCTTATGTTCGATGCAATTAATCTCTCTAAATTGTTTGATTGATGCTTCTTAATTATCCTGCTAAATTTTGATGTAATAAATCTCTCTAAACTGTTTCTCTGTTTAGTTGTATGATTGATGGTTCCTTATATCCGTCTTTGTTCTTGGCTTTCATTTATAACTTTGTATAGTGGTAAATAGAGGCTTGTCCACGTGTTAACTCTAACAAATCTGTAGCGGAAATGGGTGTGTTGCCCTCCTGATGCTCCTCTTTTAAATATTTGCTTTTGTAGTAGAAAAGTCTGCATGGTTTCTTTTAGTGGAAATCGTTAGGGGGACCTTCTTGCTAATCTTGCATAAAAATAAAAATATAAGTAACCATCTTTGTTTTCCTATGGTAAAAGTTTGCTTATTTCCAGCCTGTATACTATTAGGTTTAAGCTCACTTTGCTTATGATCCTATCAGTATTATTACGAATCTATGATCAGAATTTATATTACTTACACTGGACTGTTCTTACAGGATGAGTACCTTAATTTTTGATGATGTATTAGGTTTTACAAAGTGTTTATATTTGGAGCTTACTTTGAGTTATTTATTCATGTTAGGATCAGCCCTACACCCCATGGAAGAAGAGCGTGCCAGAACTATCATGGCAAACAATGCAAAGATGCATCAACTGGGTGTAATGTCTTTAGCAAGTATTCTTTCATGGTCTACTGTATTCACACCCAAAAAGATCAAGAAGGAAGACTCTAGATATGAGTACACTCCTGAGGATGATGTTAAAGAGGAATCGGATTCTAGTGAAGGAGACTGGTCATGTCAATTACTATTGAGTGAGGACAATGAGTTGCAGGTTATTCCCTAATTCGGCAGCTCAACATTCTTCCATGATATCACAACAACTAGAGTTTAATGCTTAAACTTCTTTAAGTAATAAAAACTCCCTTTAGTTAATAAAAGCAACAACTACGGCGCACCTTATTTATCTTGTGTTGAACAATTTGATTACTGGTGTGTCATATATTTCATGCTTTTTCATCTATTCCATACCACAAGACGTTTTGGCAAGCTAATTAAGGTCGTGGTTGTTATTTCAACATGGTTTCCATCTATGCTCCTAACATGCTTGACATATGCTAGGTCATTGGTCATTACAGACACACTTGTTTGATTGTCATCTGCTATTTTTCAAATATTTTCTGTACATTGCTGGCCATCTGTTAATTTCATCTATTTTTCTGTACATTGCTGGTCACCTGCTAGTTTCATTTGTTTTCTCTACATACTTACATCTATTTTCTTTGCATGCTTGATAGGCAAGCAAGAAAAGGATGATGTCGGCATCAGCTTCAGAGGATGAGGATGATACTTTAGGTGTCATGCTGGATCGTCGAAAGCATACTTAGTTGAAGAAATCTCGTATGGAAACAAGTATTTCAATGTCTGAACTTGAAGTGCAAACTGATGTTGAGAGAGGGGGCATGCCAATATGCGCAGCACAATTGCTGATTTGAGGGCGGCGAATGATGAATGTGAGCGAATGAGGCTCCGGTTTGCATTTGAAATGGAAGAAATGCGGAAGCAACAAGACGAGCTAAAAACGTGCCAACAAGACGGAGTTGCCCTGCTTGAGCAGTTAGCTCAGCGCATATGTGGTAATTGAAACTATGGTCGTGTTGCTGAAAACTGAATTTATGTATGTTGGTTTGCTTTTGTGTAAAATAAACCAGTAGTGTTTGAATTTCTGTATTTGATTCCTGCTATGTGGTTTGCTTTTCTGCATATGGAACATGGAAAGATCAATTCTAACGATGATTTAAGCACCCATCTGGCACGAAAACAAAAACGTCATAGTATCATAACGTAAAAAGAGATCCGAATTAGGACACATGGTGCCGTATGCCATGCCCACGTGTATTTTTACGGTTGGAAAGGTCCACAACGAAAACAAAAACGTCGCGGAAAGGTTTCCATGTGGCACCGTACACTTGGTCCATGTGTCGTTTTACGACTGGACAGTTCCACAACAAAACAGAAAACGTCGCGAAAAGGGCGCCACGTGGCGTCTCTTTGCGTCGGAAAAAATATGTCACCGCGTAGCGGACGATGTCCGGAGATCTTCCCCGAAAAAAACCATGCGGCGACCTACGATTGTTCCACGTGGCGTTATCTCGTTGCGTCATATCATACCACGACGCTAGCAATTTCGTCGTAGATGGCGTCCACATGGTTTCACCTGATTGGTAGAGGCCGCAATAACAAAAAAACATCGTGAACGGGATCGGCGTTATGACGTCATGAAGGGATAGGTGATGTCATAAACGGGGACTTAACAGAATCTATTCTTGACGAAAAAATGTTGCGATTTTAATGACGTAAGCTGCCTGTAGTGTGACATCAGCTGATTACGGTAACGACCGTCAGTTAATCCCTTGCCACGTGTCAGCCGACAGCGACGAAAAACATTGTTGCCGCTTAATGGGCCGGGACCGGACGGCTCAGATGCTCGCGACGGTTTTCTGAATGTTTCAAATAGCCTCAACGTTCTCCCATTCAAATTAACGTCGTAGAATCGTCCGTGACAGTCGACCAGGGACGTTCTCACTTCGTCACGTAAACCGTCGCGGATTTCCCTTAGCGACGGTTGGAACTCATCCGCAACGTTATTGAAACGTCCCAGACTACGCGGAATTTGTAGTGAGCCTAGCCGGGCTAGAGGCTGGGCCAACCGGCCTTGCGGACGCAGGAAAACCTGCCTGGCTGGGCTGGAGGCTAGGCAAGTGTCTGATGCAGCCGACCTAGGCACGCATGTAGGCCGGCCTAGAGGCCAGCTTGGAAGAAGGAGAGGTCGTGCAACAACCCGAGGGGACTGGCCTGGTCGGGTTTCGTGGGAGTCTTCTCCTCCTCCTTCTTCATCTTCTTCGTGGCCAACCTCTTGGCCATCTTATCGAGTTTCTTGGGTGTCATCTTGAGGATCCGATTGAGGATCATACCTCAGCACACATAGGGTAGTTGCATGAGTTAGCGCACCATTCACCAAGTCATTGAACTCATAGAGAGATAAGAGCAAGGTCACCTTTTCTTGCATAGCCTTTGCGCTTGCTCTTTTCATGGGTCCCATGGGTGTCATAGACAGACTTGGCTTTGTATGATTCCGATGACTTGGTTAATGGTGTGGTACCTCATGCAACTATCCTATGTGTGCTCACGTATGATCCCCCATTGGTGCCCCAAGACGACGCCCAAGAAGCTTGAGAATACAGCCAAGAGGGTGGCCACGATGAAGATGAAGGAGGAGGAGAAGACTCCGAGGAAACCCGGCCAGGAGGGGCTCAGGCCGGCCTCCAGGATGGGCCTCTCAGGCTGCTGCCTCACCTCCCTTTATGTCAAGCCGACCTACCTATGCGCCTAGGCCGGCTGCCTCGGCCACCTACCCGGCCTCCACCTCGGCCTAGGACGACTTTCCTGCGACCGCAAGGCGGACCGGTCGGCCCCCTGCCCGGCCTCCATCCCAGCCAGACCGGCCTTCCTGCGTCACCCAACCCGGCTCGCTCGGTACCAGCCTAGACTCCAGTCCATCTAGGCCGGCTTCCCTGCGTGTAAAGTGGGAATATCGCCTGTAAAAGACCCCACCTACCCCCTTTCTTCCTTATACTATAAATAGGACCCCTTTGGTTCAGATCTATGTTAGAAATAAATTGAGATATTGAGCTTTGCTCCTCTTTAGAGTCCACTCCTAGTGTGTATCTAGAACCGTATCAAGCCTAATCCAATTACCTTGTAATTTGGATCGTGTAAAGAACCCACATCACCCACTCCATGCCTTCTAAACTCTTCTCCATGGTGATGTCACATGCTCGAGTCTTGCACTCCTTTGCTGTCACATCTCAACGATGTGGTGAAGTTGGCATCAGCTGACTATGGCTTCTACTTGAGAACATAGAACTGATCTATTAGGATTGTTTCTAATGATTGTGCCTTACAGATTGTGAAACGAAAGTGCATCCATCGAATGGGAAGGAAACATTACAAGTTGAATCTGAACTCTAAAATTGGTATTGAGTAACTGCATTTTTGGCTCCAAAGCATAATAGCTTAAGAATAACGTTTACATTATTTTGGAATGCAAACCAGGAGGCACAAAAGTTTGGCTAGGACCCACCAAAATTTCAGCCCCCTTGTTTAAGTGCTACAACTAAAATACAAAGCTATAATTACGACTAGGTGGGAAAGAATCAAACCATATGAATGATAATTATCAAAAAATTGATGGCAACTGATAACACTACACATGAAAGTGAACATGGCTCATATTAAGAACATATAATGTAACCGATGCAATAAATAATATGACATGAACCACAATGGGGGAATACTCTCGATGACTCTAAATGAAAGCATCCAATAATACATAAATAAATACTTGAAATAAAGTTATCAAAGAGGCATGGGAAAGGATACACTAATTTGTCAAAGGGAAAACAAAAGTGAATTTTTTTTGGATTTACTTTGGAATAAGGCCGAGCATGTTTTATGGCATTGGTTGAAAAACTACCAATTAAACAATCATTTCTTTATGACACATTGGTTGAAGAGAAATTGATTCACCACCAACCTAGTTAATAGCTGGAACATTGATCTCTCTTCTTCAGTTTCACTTTCTTTGACAGTTGTGGCTTGGGTAGACAACTGAGTTTTCACAACTATTTTCACTAGCATTTCTCGATGGGATCAGTCCCAGTGCAAGCAAAATTACACAAATGATACATAAAATAAGCATCAAAACTAAATACATAATATGTCATAATGAACCGTGATCAAAACTAAACATTAAAACTGTGATGTGTGCTAATAAACCGGCTGGAGAGAAAACCGTGAGCCTTAACAACATGAAAATAATGCTAGTGCGTTAGGAGAACAAAGTAAGATTAATCGTTCAAATAGTGAAAATAAATGACCTAAATGACAAATTAGCCATTGTTTTCATAGATATTCACCATATCCTCTCCTAGATCTAATACTTCATGTGCAACATCTCCCTAAAGATCCCTTCCCACATAGCTTCTTGATGTCTAACGCCAATACAAAGGAAGAAGGAAATGTGTACATACGAGGAAAGTGAGCTCTCAACTCAAATATGGTCTTAGGGTGAACGACATTCCACCACTATCTTTCTGATGTCTGTATAGACATTACTTGCACTCTTTGTGGCCTCAGGAACATGAGATGTCAATTGTGGACCTTTGTTGTTCTCAGCTCGGAGCATCACCACCTGTCATGAAAAAGGGAGGGCACCCCAACATACATCACGATTTTGCACCAAGCTAAACCTAAAGTAACATAGAATATAAAATCGGGCAAAAAGTATCACGACTTTCAAGTAGTCATGTATCATCTCAACATAATATGGTGCTAAGAACATGAGATCTTGATACAATGTTTAGGTTGTGTAACATCCCAAAGTTTGCTACATTAGTGTGTGTGGTGTGTGTTCATCTCATACATGCATCAAACAAAAATTTAAATCATGTTTGAACCAATTTAAACTATGAAATTTAAATGGTTTCAGAAAATCCCACAAAAAGTACTTAAAATGGGTCCCAAAATTTTGTATTGAAAAATAATTCAAATGCACCAACCCAAGTCATGGTTTGGTTGGAAATCTTGTGAGCTTTCCAAAGATAATTTATGCCAAATTTATTCTTCCAAAAAGGGCCTCAAAGTTTGTTTTGGTTCTGTTTTCAAGGAGAAAAGGACCTATCTGCTAATTCTCTGAAGCTTGAGGGGGTTTTCGAAATATGGTTTTCTTCAACCTCTTGACAGAAGGATGGATGTCGACGTGGGCACGCTGCCACCTCCAGCTTCCAGCTCCTCGGGGGGATGAGGTCGACGAGGAGACGTCCGGATCAATCCGAGCTCGCAGAAACCCCCAGGTCGCCCTCCCTCTTTCTCTCTCTCGCTCTCTGTATTGCCCGGGAGCAAACCCTAGCTCCACTCCGGCCGCCGCCGTTTGCCGCCATCTCCGGCCACGTCGCGACGGGCCGAGGCCACCGTTGGAACCGTCTCACCTTCCTCCTCTTCCTCGAGTACGGGTGGGTGCCAAGAGGGCCGCACGGATGATAATTTTGCCGTCGTTCTTCCGTTCGGCCGCCGGCCAAATCCTCACGCCGGCGAGGATTCCGGCCGCCCCGGCCTTCCCTGACCACACCACGAGCTCCACCGCACCGTGGTGAGCCTCCCCATACCCTCCGTTTGCCCCCTCTCCCTCTGTAACGCCCCGGTGCTGTGCACCACCGCCGGCCGCCGTCGGACCTCGTCGCCGGCGAGGAATCCGGCGACCATATGGTCAACCGGCGCCACCACTAGCTTCCCCTACTCCTACTCTAGCTTGTGGTATGTTTTGTTTCATCAATTTCTAACCCAATTCGATGAATTTGAATTCATCCGTGAAGAACAGAGAGTTTTCATCCTGGGTGATGTCACGCTGACATCATAGTGATGTCATATTTCCCCTGTTAATTAAATCCAGAAAAATGAATAATTTTGTTTATTTAATAACTTTTGTTTTATTAATCATAAAAATAAAATGAAAGTATGGATATAATCCTAAAAATATTCTCTACCCAAAAATGTCATTTCCACCCATGTTTGAGAAAGTCCAAAAATAGGCATTTATTTAATGTTGTTAACTCTCTTAAAATAGAAAAATAAGTTTTTATTCACTAAAATTAGAAAATTAAAAGTTATATACCAAATTTCTCAAAATGACAAATGCAACCTGGTTATGATGTTTTCAAACCCATTTGAGTAATTAAAACTTGTACTCACCTTCATAACCACCCGAATTGCCCTCCGGGTCTAGTTCGGGTTAAATTCAGCAAAAATGCCTAACTTTCATATGAACCCTAGCAACCCAACGATCATGCCTAGGGCTTTATTTCAGTGCATTAATTTTCTCATGCATACATATTGTGCATTGCATCGATGCCATGTGTTGATTGTTGTTCTCCTTTTCGGTGTTGTTTCCCCCTCGGTAGAACGTGACTCCGAAGAGAAGGTCAGCAGTCCAATGACGAATACTTGATCTTAACCGACAAGTCAAGCACTTATTCCAGAAGACATTTTTATTGGTTTTCTTAAGACCAAGGCAAGCATAACCTCTTATCTGCTCATATATGTTTTCCAACCACATTTGATTCTCGTACTTTGCATTCGATTCTAAAGTATTTGATGCTACTAGACATAGTTCACCTATACGATGCATTGCCTCAATATCCTGATCCACTGCTCCTAGCTGCCATAGAATTGCTTGTGCGCATCGCCAAAGCCTCATATCTTCTTCGCTTAGTCATACATGTTTGTTTACATCTGCTCCATCCGGTTGATGAATCAGAGCTGCGATAATCTAGTATGATATGATGACGTGGTAAGATGAGCACTGTGTGGTTAACATGACTAAGGCTTGGACGGGAGGCCACTTGGGAAGTGGTTGTCCTGTACTTGCCAACCCTAGGAGTAAGGTCTCGCTGCGGAAACCAAGACTGAGCGTGCAACCACACGCGGGGCCTAACAGACCGCGCTCGACCAGCTAACTTGTTTGGTTCTATCCGTGAGTCACGTAGTTTGGGATTTCCATCTGCGTGTGAGTCAAAAACCTTTTGGAGGTGTTTAGGGCGTGACCGGGACAAGTGATGGACGTACACGGATCTTGATCCCGACTCACAGAACAGGTGCCGTCAGGAGGTGGCCAACTCCCTGTTGACGGGGTGGCCTGTTTGGGTTGACTCATGGATAGGTCTCGACAAGGTAAAGGTCGTGGCCAACCACACTCTGCCGGCACATCGTCGGAATTGTGCCAATAGCTTGGCATTAAGAGTCGGATGGTACGTGTGGGTAAAGTGTACCACCCTGCAGGGATAAATCTTTCGGAAAGCCGTGTCCACGGTTATGGACGACTTGGTGAAAGTCACGGGGTCATAGATAACTTGAAAGTGGCGTAAAAGATGTTGGCAATGTTTGAAGGGTGCCTCCCCGATGCCGGGAGGGGTGATCCTTGTAGCATGTGAGGTGCTGGGAAATGATGTTGGTGATGAAAAGATGATGATTTCAGTAGTTGATTAGTCCTCTCATCTGTTTTAAAAACTCCATGAGACGTCCTATTCTTCCTCGTTTGGAAAACAAAGATTGCTTTACGCAAAACAGCCATCATAAAACCTTTCTGAAAATAAGCAGATATAATAGGTTAACTAAGTCTTGTTGAGTACCTCCCGTACTCAGGTTTGCTTAATTTTGGTTCAGGTGGAGTTTGTCACCTCGGTGGTGATTCAACGTGGACATCGACGAGTAGTTTGGGGTTCCCAGGTAGCAGCCTGGAATCTATGGGCTGGGACGTCGCCTTATGTTGGGGCCTCTTAGGCCTTTTTGGTTCTTGTTGACTAGCAACATAATTTGCCTTCCGTTGTCTGATGTAATGTTGGGTCGTGTGACCTCTGCTTGTAAGCTATACTCTACTAATACATGTTGAATACAGCTTCATGTCTAGAGTACTGCTTTGATCGGTTGTTGGTTTCGAGCTCATTGTTATACAGTTTTGGCTATGCCTGCATAGTTGTCGCAGTCGAGGGGTTGTGGATTCGATGATCCATGTCCGAGCCCGCCTGTCGATGTGATCGGCCTGGGGCGAGGTAACCCCAGTAACCCTCGATTGTTGTTGCACTTTCTGGACACATAGAATCTTTGTATAGCTTTGGTCCCATTTCCTTCAGTTTCATTCGATTTGTGGACGCTTTTATATGCATAGTTGGTTATGACTAGCATGGATACAAGGAGTAGTAGACTGGGGATCCGGACGACGTGCCGATGAATCCAGTCTGCCTGCCGTTGTTTGTTGCTGCCGGGGCTGGTAACCCTGAAGCCCTTGTGAGTCCATGGCTAGGAGCACATAACAGTATGTATATCTCTGGGTCCGGGGTCGTGACAAGTCATGTTATCAGAGCAGGACTGCCTGTAGGAAAACCTTACTGCTTGGTCGATGTCGAGTCTAGAGTTTATGAAAACTATTTTGAAACTTGAAATGGATTGTGAAAAACCTTCTTAGGATTCTTTTTACTCCGTATCTGGTATCGCTTTAACTCTGAGTCTCCTTACCTGCTTTGATTTGAAAAGGTTCTGATTATTCAAAACTTAGGTGCCTTCTATGGCAAGACGTTCTTTTACCCAAGTTACCTAGTGTTTAAGTTTCTAGAGTCGTGTGTGTTCCTTACTCCGTTGTTTGTTGTTCAAATGGGAGATTTTCTTTCCATCCTATACCTCAGAGTTGTGTGGGTTCCACATACTCCAGTTCTAAAGTCTCAAAATCCTGAACCTCGAGATTTCCTTTTTATCTCGAATGTATCCATCATCCTCCGTTCAAATTCTTCCGAAATTCTTCCGGAGTTGTGTGGATTCCATACTCCAGTTCTAAAGTCTCAAAATCCTGAACCTCGAGATTTCCTTTTTATCTCGAATGTATCCGTCATCCTCCGTTCAAATTCTTCCGAAGTTGTGTGTCTTTTGAAAGACTTTCCGTGATTGCTACCCATAGTGCCCTTTAAGGCACTAAGATAGTAGTTATTCCTTTCTCAATGTTTAACCTTGGACTTGAACCGAAGGTCTCGGAATGTGCTGAATTGTGGTGGGTTGAACCATGTGGTTTCATAACCATGTAATGCTCACGCTACCAGTACAGGATGTTGACCTTTAAACCAAGTTCTGTTTCTCTGGATCCTGAGGAAATCTGTTTTACCTCGGGATGGCTAGGTAATTTTAACCCTCCTAGCCATAGGCTCTCTCTAGGAATCAAAATAATCACAACAAGAGTGTTCTTTATGATTCTCATATCTTTGTTCTTGACTCAGCTATACCTCTCGTCTTAGCATGGGTTATACAAATGAGTATGACTTTGTGCATCCAACGTGATCTCAGGATTTTCCAAGAGCACGTTCCTATTCTTTGATTGCTTCCAAACCTCATCTACTGTTTGAAATACAGGTTCCATATGTGTGTTGGATTCTTCCAATGCATTTTCTCTTGTGATCCGTCAGAACATTCCACCTTGGAATGTGAGGAGAAACAAACTCCAGTACCTCGTTCATCTCTAGAACCATGTCAAAGTTTTGTAATCCTCAGGATAAAGAAGTTTCATTAGCTTCTGTTTTATTCCACCTTCGAGTATCACACTCTTTGATATCAAGAGGTTGTGTTGAGTTTCATGTCCTTAATGATGAAGTGATGCTCTCACACATCTTCACTCCCCCCTTCCTCCAAGCTTGAATGCTTGAGAATGATGGGTCTGTTCATCGACATGTGTATCTGCTATTCCTAGCAACTCTTATTGCTTTCGAAATCTAAGAAAACATATGTATCCTTCTTAGCACTATTGGTCACCCGGTCTCTACTTGAAGTTGACCGTGTTACCAAATCCGTTCATCCCGGTGAATAATTCCTCGTCACAGAGTTAGGTTCATGCCAAAGTTCTCCAGACCATATCGGTTGCTTTGAAAAGTGTCACATCCCTGTTTTTAAGCACTTGTATAATAGTATTTTAGCAAGACTCTTAAGACCTTTGTAATGAAATTAAGTGGACAACATGTTGTGTAATGATGTTTATCTATGCAATATTAGTGGTGTGTTTCTTTTCACTCACTTGAGGAGTTTTTCTCCTAAGAAACACATTGCTTTATTATTGTTTTCCCATGTTTTCCACTAAGGTTCTTATGAGATTATTTTTCAAGACTTGAGGTGACCTTTTGTTTCAACTTGAAAATGTGTTATTAATGTTTAGGAATCATCTTGAACTTGAAATGAAATTAATTGGAAAAGATTCCATTAGCTTTTCCATTATAAATTTTGCCCTGAAAAACAGCCAAGTAGCTGTTTTCAACCCTTGTTTTCCACCACAAGGATTATCCAATTAGGGATTTTCTTTGATCAAAACTACTCTCTGATATGAGTACAACAAAACTACACTCTTGGAAAAACCTACAAAGAAAATTAACACACAATGCCAAGATGGTTTTTGAGTCATCTTGATAAGACAGAAATTTGAGCATTTTAAAAACAGAGAATGTACCTACTTTGCCATTTATTTTCAGAGCCATAAACCCATCATTTTTCAAATCAAATGGTTGGATCTGAAACTTGGATAGTTGTTCTTTGTTGAGCATTTTAGATCACTCATTTTAGAGCTGGTTTGCTTGGTGAAAACAAACCCAACTTTTGCTATCTCTGTCTGTTTTTCCAGCACTTAGAAAAATTCAGAAACTGTCTAACTGAATTTTTCTGACAGAACAGTGAATACACTTTTGGACTTAATGTTTTTAGCTTTGTGCACTGATCCAAGCCTTGCCACTTTGCCAATTCGAAAACAATGTTATTAAGCTTCTAGATGGTGACATTGGATCCCATGTTGGCTGACCAGGATGAGAGAAACATGAGGTGGCATTTGACTATTATGTGATGTCATTAGAGTGGTTGAAATAGTGTGATTCTTTCCCTTTTACCCATACCTTGGCCCTTGCTGTGGCCTAGCTCATCAAAATGTACTTGCTTGACCCCTAGGAGCCAATTGGAACCGTGGCCATCTGTGGAGAACCCCCAAGGGGCAAGGGCATGCCCATGCCATGCCAACCCGAGCACCTCCCTCTTTGACTCGTGGCTACAAAGCAATCCAGGCCAAGCCCTCTCGCCAGCACACTCCACTCATCCCTCCCACTCACCCCATCGAGCATCGCTTGCTCGTTCGCTCTGTGCGAGCGAGGCGAGCCGCGCCCATTTTCGGACCCGAACGGATCGAGCTCGAGGTGGCGCCGCGATCACCGCACCTCCCGCCCTCCTTTCACCTCCATTGCGACCCCCTAGCTCGTGCCTACCTCCCTGACACCCTCTTGCCCTCGATCGCTTGCAGATTCATCGCCGCCGTCCTCGGAGCCGCCGCGGGACGCCGTCGAGCCGCCGCGGCGCACACCCGTCGCCACCGCCCGAAACCGCGCCACGGCATCGCCCAAGCCACCCTCCCTCGACCCCGCACCGTCCCCTTGCTTCTCGCGAGCCCTAGGTGAGCAAAACCCCGTGCCCGTGAGGTGTTCGTCCGCGGTTAGGAGGGAGAGAGAGAGAGGAGCGACGCGGGGAGGAAGAAAGGACAGGGACCGTCGATCTGCGAATCGACGGCCCCCTTTAAACGCTGCGTTTCGCGCGCGCGCGCGCGCAGGCGGGCTGTGCGTTTGCTGGGCCGCGCGCTGCCAGATCTGGCCCGTTGGGCAGTTTCGGTTAAAAACGATTATACTTTTTTTCTCTCTGGCAGATTAACTAGATCCTAGCTTTAGGCTTAGAAAAGGTAGCATATTAATTTATTTTACCTTGCTAATTTTTGTACTACTAGCCTTACAAATTTGCAACCATATCCCACTGGCAGAAACTTGTTTTGAGTTTTTATGATTTTTCTAAAAATCATATGCCAGACAGTACCCTAAAAATTGAAATGAATAACTTCAAAAATACAAAACATTTTTGAGCAAACTCAACTGTTTTGGAAAGCCCTTTCCAATACCTATCAGTATAATTTTAGTTTGCATCAAGGTGAGTTACCATTTGGAAATGCCATCCATTTTGGTAAAACATCAGTGGGCTATTCCATGATTTTTAGAGGGAGTTTGGGATATTATTTTTGAGTGAGGCAAGTTGGAGAAGCTTTGTAGTGATAAGGACTATCACATCCTAGAAGGGTTTGCTTTTTAGAGCAACAGAAAAATTTAGAGAGACAGAACAAGTTTTGGCTATTTTCTGCCTAAATTTTAATTCTAGATCTTGCCTCATATGTTACTTTTGTGAGTTGCAAATGATGTGATCTTGCTTGTTATGTTGTTTTCCATTGTGGTTATGATGTATACAAGTTGTATGAGCATGTTAGAATAAATGGTTTGAATGGTAGCATTTTAGAACTAGTTTTCCATGCTTATGTCTTGCTATTGGCTAGATTTTTATGTATATTTTGAGTAGATATTTAAATAAATCTTTAGGCTAGTTGCTAGATTGTTTTTCATGGAACCAGTACCACTTAGGTACTGTTAATTAGTTTATAGCACCTCTGAATGCTTGGTGCTTGTGGTTGAAATAGGTTAAAATAGAAATGCTTAAGGACTAGATTTCACACTAGAATATTCATGTTTGTTTTGTGTCTTGTTTTCCACTAGGGAAAAATATGACTCTTTGGTATTGAAACCAGAGGATGAAAAGTACTTGTGGCAATTTTTCATTAGGGTTTTCACCTCTGGTAGATTTCCTATTAAATAGCACAAAAGCATGAGTAGCACTTGAGTGACTAGAAATAAGTCTCCTCACATGTGTAGCTTTTTAAGCATATCTATCCTTGTAGCTATGTTTTTATGTTATTTTGTGAGATCCAGTAGCATATGGTACTGGTTAGAGGTGTATTTTGCCTCTGAAAATCTTGCACACTTGTGCATAACATTAGCTAGTATAGTCTAAACTAGTCTAGTAGTTTCCTAAATTTTCTACTAGTATGAGTAGGAATTTTTGGGTGTTTGTTTGTTGTTTTTAGCACTTTTATAAAAGTGACCAGAGGCTTATTAACCCTTGGTGAGCATATTTACTAGTGGAACACCCACTGGTATGTTTGCCTCATAGTGGAAAATAGGTTGACTTGTTGTCATGAGCTTATTTTCACTACTTGAGTAATTTAGCAAATTATGTGTGCTAGCCATAGGAATTGTTGTGGGGATTTTTAGGCATCAAAATGTGTTTTATGGGACACCCTACTGTCCAGTAGCATGTGCTATATCCCACTGGTCCACAATGTTCTTAACTAAGAATCATTGTTTTGGCCACACATAATGCACTAGGAAAAAGGCAGATTTTCCAACTATAGTTTTTATGCCAATTTTTCTTTAGGGAAAAATTGAGAACTATGGGTGGTACTTTTTGATTGCTTGCTGTATGTATTGCTTGTAGCATTGCTTGCCTTGCTTGGTTCTGAAAGTGTGTTTTTATTTCTTTTTACGACGTTAGAAAACGAGGAGGAAGGAATTGCTGAAGAAGGGTATTGCAACTCCTGTTACTTTCAGGATCAGGACCATCACTTGTACCAAGGCAAGCCATCCTAATGCTTGCTGTATAACTACTTATCATTATCTATCATGCATGCTTTTCACTTCTGAAGTTTTTACAAAACTATACCTTCAAAACTATTTTTGTGTGAATCCTATTACTACTATTAATACTACTAGTATAAGGACTCATAATCATAGTCAACTTGGTATTACCAAGCCCTTAGACACTAAATGGTATATATACCATACACCTACTTAAAACTTGAGTTCTTAAATGAACTAAATAAAATGTGTTTTTGTAAACAAATACCTTATTGAAGGAAAACCCCGGAGGAAGGGTGAGACCCTGTCTGCCGGAAGGATTGTTATGATGGGAAATTTTATGAGAAATGTTTACAAAAGACACATAACCTAGTCTTCGCTGGACAACCATTATCGTACTGCCACTTTACCCCAATATGGGTAGGGGCTTGATTAAAAACTTGTTAGGGTTAGTATATGTGCTATCTCAAAGGCTATAGGGGATTGGATCCTCCGAACCGAAGTGTCGCTAGGAGTGAGTATACGGGACATCTAAAGTGTGGGATTAATTTTCCCTCCGGATGCAGCAGTTGGGTCTCCTGTTAGGCGGTGTGTGACATGGCTTGCCAGGGAGGGAAACCCCAATTGAAGAGATAGTCATGTACTAGCTTGTACAGAGTGGATAGTCAAGACCAGTTATCTGATGTTCTCATAGGTTGGGAACAGTCCATGGTTGTTTCATGGCAGACTCTGGATCTGGTGGAAATGTGTACACCTCTGCAGAGTAAAACTATTTCGAGATAGCCGCGTCCTCGGATATGGACGGTTGAATGGCCATGTAGCTAGTATTGTGTCAACTTTTCAAAAGAGGTTTTGAAGGAAGGTTTTTGTACCTGAGAGGTACTATGGAGGAATGACTTGGTATCTGCGAGATACCGATGAGAAAGAAACTACTACCAAAAGTTTCTGAAAAGAAAACTTTCCAAAAGTATTATAAAACCTCCAAGATATGTGATCTACGAGAGCAAAACTACATTATGTTAAATGATTTTGTTTACAAAGAAGTGAACTTGAAGAATCAACCATGGCAAGTCTTTTATCTGTCATGGGTAGCTGAACCATATGTATGGCCTACCCACTCCACCAAATAAGCATGTATGCATTATTGTAAGCTAATAAAGGATGTCTTGTTGAGTACATTCAAATGTACTCATTTGGTTTCGCCCCTGGTATCTACTTATCAGACTACGAGGAGCCACCTCAGGAGGAGTACTATGAGGAGGAGTTCTACGCTGATGGCCCTGCGAGTTAGGATCGTCTCCCAGTCAGCAGCCTGTAGGATGAGGCGTGACTCGGGTTCTACTACGCTATGCTTATCGTCTTCCGCTGTGTTTACTTTGAATGTCTGTCCTGCGTGACAGTTATCAAGAACTTGGTCATGTGACCATTTATGTAAGACTCTATATTCGTGTAATGGATGATGTATTCTGTATGCCAACTACGTATGTTGTTCACGACTGGTTCTTCTGGGATCGTGAATGAATGCATATGAGGGGTTCTGGACCTACCGGTCTGGGGCCTCTACAAAGTTGGTATCAGAGCCATCCTGACTCTAGGAGACCTTAGTTAGCATGGACGTTAGTGTATACTCCGAAAATCTAAGTTACTATTACAAAGAAAATTGGATATATGACTAAGTATAAAACTATTCCCTATATCCCACCACCTCTCTGGGTTAGACTCTACTTGCATTAAAGTTATTTCTTGCATGAACCTAAAACTTTGCACACTTGTATCTAACTTAAGCTACTTAAAATTTTGTGTAGATGGACGTGGACATCACCGTGGCTTTTCAGTTGGGACGTCCACGTGGCGATTCTTTCCTTTTCGAGGAGAGGCTAGTATCTATGGCTACTGTGTTGGGACGGCCACTTCCGGAGCTGCGGGGAGGACTAGTTGTCGGGGCACCTCTGGAGGGAGACTGGTACGCGGAGGTCACTATCCGCGCACCTCTGGCTAGCCCGACAGTGGAGGCCTACGTGTACCGTGCTGTTGATCGTTCTTGGAACGAGGCGGCAGTGCGCGTGATACAGGAGTCAGTAGCACGTCTGGCACACATCGGGGAGTATATGTTCATCGGTTCCCGGTTCGAGCTGATTGGGAGACGTGATGAGGATGGCATACCACTTCCTGTTGAGCCAGACTTTACCACTGTTGGTCCACACTTGGACGAGATGGAGATTCTGTTACACCGCACTCAGACCAGGCTAGACGACCAGCGTCTTGACACCCTCCACGGCATATTGGTGCACCAGACACTGATAGCCGAGACTGACGACTGAGGGCTGAGCTTCACGACAGCCAGGAGGAGAGTGGAGCTCTGGCTCAGCAGTTGTCCGAGTCGAGGGAGCAGTTGGAGGCTACTACCGCGGCACCGTGCCTTACGGAGGCAGCTGAGGGCCACCCGCCTTGGCCGTGCACGCCTCACCACTAGACTGACGGCCTTGGAGGGGGCTAACGCCGTCCTGCGCGGCAGGCTTCAGATAGCTCGTGATGACATAGCCACGAGAGACGCTGCCGTAGAGGAGCTGGAGGAGGAGGCCGCAGAGCTCCACAGGGAGATTGAGGATCTTCTGCCTGTTGAGGATGTTCCCTCCGACTTAGAGGGGATGGATATGAGCGAGGCTAGCGAGCAGGATGATGATGACCTGTTTGACGAGGAGGAGGAGGACCCTGAGGAGCGTATCTTCGACGTTGGGGACAGCGACGACTCTGTGTAGTCGCTGCCTTCTCACCCTTAGCACATGGTGCTGGTCTAGATACTAGTTAGGTATGCTAGATCGTTTTGCTAGGTAGTTTGCTAGTAGTAGCCTTGCGATGACCCCACCAATCGCACCCCCTGTAGCTCGATGAAGCCTTCCTTGTATGATATGGCTTGTGATGTGTGTGTGTAATGTAAGGAACTCTGTTTAATTATGGTGATGAATGAAATGTTAGGCTTGGTTTCTGTTGATTGTCACTACTTTGCGTTCATTTCATTCAAGTTTGCGACTGCCCCGCTCTTGTTTTTGAAACATATCGCTAGTTTCCTTTTGTTTAAATATTAAGGTACTGGGTTTTCAAAAACAAGAATTTATTTCTTAGACTTACACATGTTTCACTTCAGCATGGCACCCCGTCGCGAACCCCCCCGCCACCACCACCCACAGTGGAGCGCTGTTGGCCCTGCTGATGGAAGATCGCCAGGCCAGCCGAGATGAGAGTGCAGCCACCATTACCGCTCTGCAACAGCTAGCTGCTGCCGCCAACAATAATGGCAATGGCAATGGAAATGGTGCTCGCTCGAGGCTGAGAGACTTTCAGCACACCAACCCCCCAGTTTTTACCAGGATTGTGGAGCCTCTCGATGCTGACGACTGGCTCCGCACCATTGCAAACAAACTGGAAGTTGCTTCGGTGGATGAGAATGATAAGGTTCTGTTGGCCTCCCATTTTCTCGCTGGTCCTGCCAGGACTTGGTGGGAAACTACACGTGAGACTGTTGCTGCTGGTCACGTGTTCACCTGGAGGAATTCTCTGCAAGGTTCCGCAAGTATCACATTCCCCAAGGAATGATGGCACTGATGCGGGAGAAATTTCTAAATCTGAAGCAGGGAAGTATGCCGGTGTCTGAATACTGGGAGAATTTCACTACTCTGTCCCGGTATGCACAGGATGATATTAATACTGATGCTAAGAAGGAGGAGAGGTTCTTAAATGGGCTGGACGATGAGCTCCAGTGCTCTCTAGTAGTGGTTCCATTCCAGGACATGGAGACTCTTGCTAATGCCGCTATGGTGCTGGAGCACAAGCGGAAATCTGCTGATGATAACCGCAAGAGGAAAATGACTGCTCATGGAGGACCTAGTGCTCAGAGGACTCGCAACACTCCGTATGCGAGGCCACCAACCCACAAGGCGCCTGCTTATGCACCCCGCCCCAACCACAACTATGCACCAAGGCCCAACAACTACAACCACCCTGCACCGTATGCACCAAGGTACGGAGGAAACAGCTATGGTGGTAACCATGGGAATCACTCTGGGAATAATCATGGAAACCGCTATGGAGGTAACACTGGAGGAAATGGGAACCACACCAACAATGCTCCCAAACCAAACCCAAGCTCAAAGCCTTCTGGAGGTTGCTTTGCCTGTGGAAAGGAGGGTCACTTCGCTCGCGATTGCCCCAACAAAGCTACTGCTCCAGCCCAGCCTGCTGCAACCAAGATGAACCATGGTCCTTCCACTGGAACAGAATAGGATGAAGGGACACCTGAACCATCAATGCTGCAGAAGCTCAGGAGGCACCAGACATGGTGATGGGTATGTTTCCTGTCAACTCGGTACCAGCCGCAGTACTGTTTGATTCTGGTGCATCACATTCCTTTGTCACTAAACCGTTTGCTGAGAAAAGTGGTATGAAGCATTCCCGTATGCACAACCCTATGTTAGTACAAATACCTGGGGATAGTACTAAAGCCAACCTAATTTGCAATGAGGTACCAGTAGAAATTCAAGGGAAAACTTTTCATGCTGATCTTATAGTACTGGGATCCAAAGGGATAGAAGTGGTACTCGGTATGAACTGGATGGCCAAGTATAAGGAGTTATCGATTGCACTAAGAAATCTATTGAAATGATCTCTGAGGATGGGGAAAAGGTTGCGTACACTGCAACCCGACCCTCGTCACAAGTTCACTGCCACACTGGTATAGCCCAACCTGCCCTTGAGGAAGTCCCGGTAGTTTGCGAATACCCGGATGTTTTTCCTGAAGAATTACCCGGTATGCCCCCTGATCGGGATATCGAGTTTGTGATTGAGTTAGTGCCCGGAACTGGACCCATAGCACAGAAGCCGTATCGGATGAACCCGAAGGAATTAGATGAGTTGAAGACTCAACTGGAGGACATGTTAAGGAAGGGATTGATTCGCCCTAGTGCATCTCCCTGGGGATCTCCGATCATTTTTGTGGGAAAACGGGACGGTACCACTCGTTTATGTGTGGACTACCGCAAGTTAAATGATGTTACCATCAAGAACAAATACCCGTTACCCAAAATTGAAGACTTGTTTCGACCAGTTGAATGGGGCTGTAATCTTCTCCAAGATTGACCTTCGGACTGGTTATCATCAATTGAAAGTCCGTGATACTGATATCCCAAAGACTGCTTTCACCACTCGTTACGGGCTGTATGAATACACCGTAATGTCCTTTGGTCTGACCAATGCCCCTGCCTATTTCATGAATCTCATGAATAAGGTATTCATGGATTTTCTAGACAAGTTTGTCGTGGTGTTTATTGACGACATTCTTATATATTCGAGGAGTGAGGAAGAACACGAAGAACATCTGAGACTTGTGCTCGGAACACTTCGTGAGCATCAACTGTATGCTAAGTTTAGTAAATGTCAATTCTGGTTGACGGAAGTCGGATTTCTTGGACATGTAGTATCTGCGGGAGGAATATCTGTTGACCCTGCTCTAGTTCAGTCTGTGGAGAAGCGTGCTGCTCCGACCAACCAGACTGAGGTCAGATCCTTTCTGGGTTTGGCAGGATATTACCGCAAGTTTGTTCAGGGATTCTCGAGTATAGCCAGACCCCTCACCCAGTTGCTCAAGAAGGATAGCAAGTTCCTATGGACGGACAAGTGTGAAGAAAGTTTCAATGAGTTGAAGCACCGACTAGTGTCTGCCCCAATCCTTATAATGCCGGATGTCACCAAGAATTTCGACGTATATTGTGACGCTTCTAAGCTTGGTCTTGGAAGCGTGCTTATGCAAGAAGGGAAGGTGATATCTTTCATATCCCGCCAGTTAAGACCCCACGAGTTGAATTATCCCACTCATGACTTAGAGCTTGCTGCCGTTGTTCATGCTCTCAAGACATGGCGGCACTTTCTTATGGGAAGAAGAGTGGAAATTTACACGGATCATAAGAGTTTAAAGTATATCTTTACTCAACGTGAGCTCAACATGAGGCAGCGCCGCTGGATTGAGCTCATTAAAGATTATGATCTGAGTATTCATTATCACCCGGGAAAGGCAAATGTGGTTGCAGATGCTCTTAGTCGAGAGCCGGCCTCTCTAAATGCTATGATTTTAGTAAGGCAACCCGAGTTGTGGAAAGAGCTGGACCAGCTTGGTATTGAAGTGGTCAGCTATGGTATGTTGGACGCCATAGAACTTAAACCAACCCTGGTTGACCAAATCAAAGAAGCGCAGAAAGGCCAGAAAAGTATTGATGGGATTAAAGCCCGCATGGAGAAGGAAAAGGTTGCTGGGTTTACCATCGATGCTGATGGAGGGTTATGGTATGAAGGCCGTATTTGTGTTCCCTCTGAATCTGATCTCAAGCAGACCATCATGGTCGAGGCTCATGAGACCATGTATTCTATCCATCCTGGAGGAACAAAGATGTATCAAGACCTGAAAGAGAGATTCTGGTGGCATGGAATGAAGCGAGAGATTGCTTCATTCGTAGCCAAGTGCCATGTCTGCCAGCAAGTAAAAGCCGGACACCAGCGTCCCGCTGGATTGCTCCAACCATTGCAAGTGCCTGTTTGGAAATGGGATGAAGTGGGAATGGACTTCATCACTGGACTTCCTAGGTCCAGCCGAGGAAATGATTTATATGGGTTGTCGTGGACAGGCTCACAAAAGTTGCTCACTTTATTCCTGTCCGGACAACCTATCGTGGAGATCAGCTTGCGGATCTTTACATTTCTCGGATTGTCAGCCTACACGGAGTCCCAAGCAGGATTGTATCTGATCGAGGTACACAGTTCACATCTAGATTTTGGAAGAAGTTGCACGAGAGTTTGGGAACCAAACTAGCTTTAGCACAGCATATCACCCGCAGACTGATGGACAAACAGAGCGTGTGAACCAAATTCTGGAGGACATGCTCCGTGCTTGTGTGTTGTCCTATGGAATTAAATGGGAAGACTGTCTGCCCTTCGCAGAGTTTTCTTACAACAACAGTTATCAGTCTAGCTTGCAAATGGCCCCTTTTGAAGCTCTGTATGGGCGTAAATGCCGTACACCTTTAAATTGGACTGAGACTGGAGACAGTCAGGTTTTTGGTGTGGACACTTTGAAGGCTGCAGAGGAGCAGGTCCAACTTATTCGGGAACGTTTAAAGACAGCTCAATCTCGTCAGAAGAGTTATGCTGATACGAAGCGTCGTGATGTCTCTTTCAGCATTGGAGATTTCGTGTACCTTCGTGTTACGCCACTCAAAGGGATGCAGCGTTTCCATGTCAAGGAAAGCTGGCCCCCAGGTATATTGGCCCTTTTAAGATCTTGGCACGTCGTGGCGAAGTTTCTTATCAGTTAGAATTACCTGAGGAGCTATCTGCTTTTCACAATGTTTTCCATGTGTCATTGCTCCGGAAATGTCTGCAAGTACCGGAGAAAGATCTCTCGTATCAAGACGTGGATTTCAGGACCATTGACATAAATGATGATTTGACTTATCGTGATAGACCCCTGCGGGTTCTCGAGGAAATTGTGCGTGCTACCAGGAGGCGTGCTATAAAATTCCTTAAGATTCAGTGGACCAATCACTCTGAGGAAGAAGCTACCTGGGAGCGTGAGGATGATATCAGGAAGGAGTTCCCTGATTTTCTTAAAGCCTAGACCCGCGAATCTCGGGACGAGATTCTTTTAAGGGGGGGAGATTTGTCACATCCCTGTTTTTAAGCACTTGTATAATAGTATTTTAGCAAGTCTCTTAAGACCTTTGTAATGAAATTAAGTGGACAACATGTTGTGTACTGATGTTTATCTATGCAATATTAGTGGTGTGTTTCTTTTCACTCACTTGAGGAGTTTTTCTCCTAAGAAACACATTGCTTTATTATTGTTTTCCCATGTTTTCCACTAAGGTTCTTATGAGATTATTTTTCAAGACTTGAGGTGACCTTTTGTTTCAACTTGAAAATGTGTTATTAATGTTTAGGAATCATCTTGAACTTGAAATAAAATTAATTGGAAAAGATTCCATTAGCTTTTCCATTATAAATTTTGCCCTGAAAAACAGCCAAGTAGCTGTTTTCAACCCTTGTTTTCCACCACAAGGATTATCCAATTAGGGATTTTCTTTGATCAAAACTACTCTCTGATATGAGTACAACAAAAACTACACTCTTGGAAAAACCTACAAAGAAAATTAACACACAATGCCAAGATGGTTTTTGAGCCATCTTGATAAGACAGAAATTTGAGCATTTTAAAAACAGAGAATGTACCTACTTTGCCATTTATTTTCAGAGCCATAAACCCATCATTTTTCAAATCAAATGGTTGGATCTGAAACTTGGATAGTTGTTCTTTGTTGAGCATTTTAAATCACTCATTTTAGAGCTGGTTTGCTTGGTGAAAACAAACCCAACTTTTGCTATCTCTGTCTGTTTTTCCAGCACTTAGAAAAATTCAGAAACTGTCTAACTGAATTTTTCTGACAGAACAGTGAATACACTTTTGGACTTAATGTTTTTTAGCTTTTGTGCACTGATCCAAGCCTTGCCACTTTGCCAATTCGAAAACAATGTTATTAAGCTTCTAGAGGTGACATTGGATCCCATGTTGGCTGACCAGGATGAGAGAAACATGAGGTGGCATTTGACTATTTGATGTCATTAGAGTGGTTGAAATAGTGTGATTCTTTCCCTTTTACCCATACCTTGGCCTTGCTGTGGCCTTAGCTCATCATGTACTTGCTTGACCCCTAGGAGCCAATTGGAACCGTGGCCATCTGTGGAGAACCCCCAAGGGGCAAGGGCATGCCCATGCCATGCCAACCCGAGCACCTCCCTTTGACTCGTGGCTACAAAGCAATCCAGGCCAAGCCCTCTCGCCAGCACACTCCACTCATCCCTCCCACTCACCCCATCGAGCATCGCTTGCTCGTTCGCTCTGTGCGAGCGAGGCGAGCCGCGCCCATTTTCGGACCCGAACGGATCGAGCTCGAGGTGGCGCCGCGATCACCGCACCTCCCGCCCTCCTTTCACCTCCATTGCGACCCCCTAGCTCGTGCCTACCTCCCTGACACCCTCTTGCCCTCGATCGCTTGCAGATTCCATCGCCGCCGTCCTCGGAGCCGCCGCGGGACGCCGTCGAGCCGCCGCAGCGCACACCCGTCGCCACCGCCGAAACCGCGCCACGGCATCGCCCAAGCCACCCTCCCTCGACCCGCACCGTCCCCTTGCTTCTCGCGAGCCCTAGGTGAGCAAAACCCCGTGCCCGTGAGGTGTTCGTCCGCGGTTAGGAGGGAGAGAGAGAGAGGAGCGACGCGGGGAGGAAGAAAGGACAGGGACCGTCGATCTGCGAATCGACGGCCCCCTTTAAACGCTGCGTTTCGCGCGCGCGCGCGCAGGCGGGCTGCGCTGTGCGTTTGCTGGGGCGCGCTGCCAGATCTGGCCCGTTGGGCAGTTTCGGTTAAAAACGATTATACTTTTTTTCTCTGGCAGATTAACTAGATCCTAGCTTTAGGCTTAGAAAAGGTAGCATATTAATTTATTTTACCTTGCTAATTTTTGTACTACTAGCCTTACAAATTTGCAACCATATCCCACTGGCAGAAACTTGTTTTGAGTTTTTATGATTTTTCTAAAAATCATATGCCAGACAGTACCCTAAAAATTGAAATGAATAGAACTTCAAAAATACAAAACATTTTTGAGCAAACTCAACTGTTTTGGAAAGCCCTTTCCAATACCTATCAGTAGAATTTTAGTTTGCATCAAGGTGAGTTACCATTTGGAAATGCCATCCATTTTGGTAAAACATCAGTGGGCTATTCCATGATTTTTAGAGGGAGTTTGGGATATTATTTTTGAGTGAGGCAAGTTGGAGAAGCTTTGTAGTGATAAGGACTATCACATCCTAGAAGGATTTGCTTTTTAGAGCAACAGAAAAATTTAGAGAGACAGAACAAGTTTTGGCTATTTTCTGCCTAAATTTTAATTCTAGATCTTGCCTATATGTTACTTTTGTGAGTTGCAAATGATGTGATCTTGCTTGTTATGTTGTTTTCCATTGTGGTTATGATGTATACAAGTTGTATGAGCATGTTAGAATAAATGGTTTGAATGGTAGCATTTTAGAACTAGTTTTCCATGCTTATGTCTTGCTATGGCTAGATTTTTATGTATATTTTGAGTAGATATTTAAATAAATCTTTAGGCTAGTTGCTAGATTGTTTTTCATGGAACCAGTACCACTTAGGTACTGTTAATTAGTTTATAGCACCTCTGAATGCTTGGTGCTTGTGGTTGAAATAGGTTAAAATAGAAATGCTTAAGGACTAGATTTCACACTAGAATATGTTTGTTTGTGTCTTGTTTTCCACTAGGGAAAAATATGACTCTTTGGTATTGAAACCAGAGGATGAAAAGTACTTGTGGCAATATTTTCATTAGGGTTTTCACCTCTGGTAGATTTCCTATTAAATAGCACAAAAGCATGAGTAGCACTTGAGTGACTAGAAATAAATCCTCACATGTGTAGCTTTTTAAGCATATCTATCCTTGTTTCCTAGCTATGTTTTTATGTTATTTTTGTGAGATCCAGTAGCATATATGGTACTGGTTAGAGGTGTATTTTGCCTCTGAAATCTTGCACACTTGTGCATAACATTAGCTAGTATAGTCTAAACTAGTCTAGTAGTTTCCTAAATTTTCTACTAGTATGAGTAGGAATTTTTGGGTGTTTGTTTGTTGTTTTTAGCACTTTTATAAAAGTGACCAGAGGCTTATTAACCCTTGGTGAGCATATTTACTAGTGGAACACCCACTGGTATGTTTGCCTCATAGTGGAAAATAGGTTGACTTGTTGTCATGAGCTTATTTTCACTACTTGAGTAATTTAGCAAATTATGTGTGCTAGCCATAGGAATTGTTGTGGGGATTTTTAGGCATCAAAATGTGTTTTATGGGACACCCTACTGTCCAGTAGCATGTGCTATATCCCACTGGTCCACAATGTTCTTAACTAAGAATCATTGTTTTGGCCACACATAAGCACTAGGAAAAAGCAGATTTTCCAACTATAGTTTTTATGCCAATTTTTCTTTAGGGAAAAATTGAGAACTATGGGTGGTACTTTTTGATTGCTTGCTGTATGTATTGCTTGTAGCATTGCTTGCCTTGCTTGGTTCTGAAAGTGTGTCTTTATTTCTTTTTACGACGTTAGAAAACGAGGAGGAAGGAATTGCTGAAGAAGGGTATTGCAACTCCTGTTACTTTCAGGATCAGGACCATCACTTGTACCAAGGCAAGCCATCCTAATGCTTGCTGTATAACTACTTATCATTATCTATCATGCATGCTTTTCACTTCTGAAGTTTTTACAAAACTATACCTTCAAAACTATTTTTGTGTGAATCCTATTACTACTATTAATACTACTAGTATAAGGACTCATAATCATAGTCAACTTGGTATTACCAAGCCCTTAGACACTAAATGGTAATAAATACCATACACCTACTTAAAACTTGAGTTCTTAAATGAACTAAATAAAATGTGTTTTTGTAAACAAATACCTTATTGAAGGAAAACCCCGGAGGAAGGGTGAGACCCTGTCTGCCGGAAGGATTGTTATGATGGGAAATTTTATGAGAAATGTTTACAAAAGACACATAACCTAGTCTTCGCTGGACAACCATTATCGTACTGCCACTTTACCCCAATATGGGTAGGGGCTTGATTAAAAACTTGTTAGGGTTAGTATATGTGCTATCTCAAAGGCTATAGGGGATTGGATCCTCCGAACCGAAGTGTCGCTAGGAGTGAGTATACGGGACATCTAAAGTGTGGGATTAATTTTCCCTCCGGATGCAGCAGTTGGGTCTCCTGTTAGGCGGTGTGTGACATGGCTTGCCAGGGAGGGAAACCCCAATTGAAGAGATAGTCATGTACTAGCTTGTACAGAGTGGATAGTCAAGACCAGTTATCTGATGTTCTCATAGGTTGGGAACAGTCCATGGTTGTTTCATGGCAGACTCTGGATCTGGTGGAAATGTGTACACCTCTGCAGAGTAAAACTATTTCGAGATAGCCGCGTCCTCGGATATGGACGGTTGAATGGCCATGTAGCTAGTATTGTGTCAACTTTTCAAAAGAGGTTTTGAAGGAAGGCTTTTGTACCTGAGAGGTACTATGGAGGAATGACTTGGTATCTGCGAGATACCGATGAGAAAGAAACTACTACCAAAAGTTTCTGAAAAGAAAAACTTTCTTTTCCAAAAGTATTATAAAACCTCCAAGATATGTGATATCTACGAGAGCAAAACTACATTATGTTAAATGATTTTGTTTACAAAGAAGTGAACTTGAAGAATCAACCATGGCAAGTCTTTTATCTGTCATGGGTAGCTGAACCATATGTATGGCCTACCCACTCCACCAAATAAGCATGTATGCATTATTGTAAGCTAATAAAGGATGTCTTGTTGAGTACATTCAAATGTACTCATTTGGTTTCGCCCCTGGTATCTACTTATCAGACTACGAGGAGCCACCTCAGGAGGAGTACTATGAGGAGGAGTTCTACGCTGATGGCCCTGCGAGTTAGGATCGTCTCCCAGTCAGCAGCCTGTAGGATGAGGCGTGACTCGGGTTCTACTACGCTATGCTTATCGTCTTCCGCTGTGTTTACTTTGAATGTCTGTCCTGCGTGACAGTTATCAAGAACTTGGTCATGTGACCATTTATGTAAGACTCTATATTCGTGTAATGGATGATGTATTCTGTATGCCAACTACGTATGTTGTTCACGACTGGTTCTTCTGGGATCGTGAATGAATGCATATGAGGGGTTCTGGACCTACCGGTCTGGGGCCTCTACAAAAAGCATGCCTCCCTTCGATTTCTAAGACATACCGGTAGGTTGTGATATTCTAGTTGTCTCTCTAGAAGTATCACCAGGTTGTTACCTGACCGTAATGTCTAAGCAAGGGGTAGTTTGAACCACTTCTTTCTCCAAGGAACCCTGCTGGATATCCTGGACTAGTTGGTTGAGCTTAATCACTAACTTGGAGAGTTGAAAGACAAAAGCTCCGCCTAACTTGATCCTTCATTATGGGATGTCCACTTCCCTTGGCGTTGAAGCATGATAGCATCTCCTTAATGGACATGCTATCTTTCCACCCTTGATTTGATTTGGGCTATCGTCAAACCGAGGCCAGATCCCAGGACTATCTTGATGGTGGTTTCACTCATGGTGTTTTACCGAGTACACCTTCATGTCCTATGGTCTCACCAATACCTCGCCTTGTTCATATATCATATGAATCCCTCTGCCTGGAGTATCTGGATAAGCGTGTTGTCGAGCCCAATGATGACATACCTATTTATCCAAATTGAAAGAGGTTCAAGATGAACACTTGGCACTAATATTGGAAACTTTCGAGAACCAACTTTGTGTTATCACGAAGTTGTTTTCTGATGTTCGAAGTGGCTTACTCCAGTCCATGTGCTTATGGTGAAAGTCGACATGGATCTAAGTATAGTTTCCTTGTTCCTTCGGGAATAATCCCCAGTCGGTCATGCATGTGTGGGACTATTCATCAGATGGTAGGTCGTTACCTCCATGTGTTCAAGAAGTTTTCATCCACACCAAGCCACTGATTGACTATTCGTGAAAGGGAAGAAGTTTAAGAACTTCGTTATCTCGGTAATCATATTTCCCATAGGGACTCCGATGTGTTTTGTCGCAAGTAATTCATGTAGGTGCAACCGTCTTTTGCAAGTTGCTAATACATGAGTTCTGCAATCCTGCTCATCTTCTTGAGCTTGACATCGTAGTCCATACCTTGAGAATCCAGCATATCTATGTTGTTGGTAACCGGTGCAACCTCTTTGGTCAAACACGTTGAGTCTCAGTTATTCAACCCACTAACCAGAGCTGAATCTCAAGCATCAATGATGGTTGGTGTTTCCTCAAGGGTATTGAATTTGGTCCTTTTGAAAGTACGGCATGGTTGATGTTGTGGTTAACACAATTGGCCGTAAGGCCTAACGTCACATCTCTTTGAATCCGTAAGAACAACCACTCCCCATGAGAATTCTGGTGTGGCTCATTCTAACAAGTTTCCCCCTTTCTGTTCTTCCAAACCGGAGTTCTGTTTTCACTTGATGACCTATAGAAGGCTTGCATAAGCCTGATATTGGTATCCAGAACATCCAGGAGAAACTGGAAGTTGATTCTTGCAATGTCTCTTTGTCAATCCTCGAAACGTTTGTTCCGGTGGAAACAAGTTCATCATGAGACCATCTCGTGGTATTCTGTAACCACCCTTGATCAGTTCCCTTTCTCAAGTTGTTTGTACTTGGAGTTCTGTTCATCTCACACATTGTGTGAATTGTCAGTTACTTCAGCCATGGGATCTTAACCATGTGGTAAACGTATTGCTACGGATAAACCACAATAGGAAAGAGATTCCATGTTTTCGTCCGGTGCTTCAATCCCGTTGGTTAACCATCCTTATGGTGTGGCCAAGAATCCCTTCTTAATTACGGTGTTACAACATCCTTTGGTTACTCCTCCTCCGTTGTGAAGTAACATCCAATCCTTGAAAAGGATTTCAACAAACTTTGATGGACGAAAGTTCCTTTATCTTCCGTATCCACTCCGAAGAGTGAACATGATCTTGTATCAAATTTTCTTCGACGCACGATTACAATGTTTTCTCGCGTTCTTCCTCGTCTATGGATATTACATTGTGATGTTCAAGACCATCCTCCCATCTTGGTTATCTGTTGAAGAAACCTCGATGTCTAAATTGTCCAACCTTTCTTTTCCAAAAGGATTTAAAGTCTTGTTTAAAGCTCATATTCTAAATCCTTTCAAGACCAATCGTCCGCAAACTTGAAACCATCTTTTATTCCCTCCGTTACCTTGATGTGTTTCATGCCTGAAACTCAAAAGTTCTTTATGAACATCCTGTCATGAGTTACCCATGGGATACTAAATCTTCGTGAAGATCATTTCATAAAGTTTCCCTCTTACCTAAGGTGTATCCGTTCAATACCTCAAGATGCTACGGATCAATCTCTTCGAGAAGAGAACCGTAAGGTTCAAGAAGATCGTTCAAAACCGGTGTTCCTTCTTTCTTCTCCTTCGGGAATCTCGGGACGAGATTCTTGTAAGGGGGGTAGATTTGTAACATCCCAAAGTTTGCTACATTAGGGTGTGTGGTGTGTGTCATCTCATACATGCATCAAACAAAAATTTAAATCATGTTTGAACCAATTTAAACTATGAAATTTAAATGGTTTCAGAAAATCCCACAAAAAGTACTTAAAATGGGTCCCAAAATTTTGTATTGAAAAATAATTCAAATGCACCAACCCAAGTCATGGTTTGGTTGGAAATCTTGTGAGCTTTCCAAAGATAATTTTTGCCAAATTTTATTCTTCCAAAAAGGGCCTCAAAAGTTTGTTTTTGGTTCTGTTTTCAAGGAGAAAAGGACCTATCTGCTAATTCTCTGAAGCTTGAGGGGGGTTTTCGAAATATGGTTTTCTTCAACCTCTTGACAGAAGGATGGATGTCGACGTGGGCACGCTGCCACCTCCTGCTTCCAGCGCCTCGGGGGATGAGGTCGACTAGGAGACGTCCGGATCAATCCGAGCTCGCAGAAACCCCCAGGTCGCCCTCCTCTTTCTCTCTCTCGCTCTCTGTATTGCCAGGGAGCAAACCCTAGCTCCACTCCGGCCGCCGCCGTTTGCCGCCATCTCCGGCCATGTCGCGACGGGCCGAGGCCACCGTTGGAACCGTCTCGCCTTCCTCCTCTTCCTCGAGTACGGGTGGGTGCCAAGAGGGCCGCACGGAGGATAATTTTGCCGTCGTTCTTCCGTTCGGCCGCCGGCCAAATCCTCACGCCGGCGAGGATTCCGGCCACCCCGGCCTTCCCCGACCACACCACGAGCTCCAGCGCACCGTGGTGAGCCTCCCCATACCCTCCGTTTGCCCCCTCTCCCTCTGTAACGCCCCGGTGCCGTGCACCACCGCCGGCCGCCGCCGGACCTCGTCGCCGGCGAGGAATCCGGCGACCATATGGTCAACCGGCGCCACCACTAGCTTCCCCTACTCCTACTCTAGCTTGTGGTATGTTTTGTTTCATCAATTTCGAACCCAATTCGACGAATTTGAATTCATCCGTGAAGAACAGAGAGTTTTCATCCTGGGTGATGTCACGCTGACATCATAGTGATGTCATATTTCCCCTGTTAATTAAATCCAGAAAAATGAATAATTTTGTTTATTTAATAACTTTTGTTTTATTAACCATAAAAATAAAATGAAAGTATGGATATAATCCTAAAAATATTCTCTACCCAAAATGTCATTCCACCCATGTTTGAGAAAGTCCAAAAATAGGCATTTACTAGTAAACATGCCCATGCGTTGCACGGGATAAATAAAAATTATGGCCACCCAAGGGCATTACAGATACAACTCACCCCCAAAAAGTTGAAGATCGATAATTGAGCGTGTTGGCATTTAAGTGTCCGTAGAAAACGATCACATGAATAAGGTGT